>OVBI01001763.1:0-28677 GCA_900406495.1 Sisymbrium altissimum
ATGTGTTTACATATGGTGGCACAGCAATCTCTTGGCGATCTATGAAACAAATAATCGCGGCCACTTTGTCTAATTACGCGGAGATATTGGCAATTCATGAGGCCAGCCGCGAATGTGTTTGGTTAAGGTTAATGACCCAACATATCCGANGTTGAAGACAAGGAACCAACCATTATGTACGAGGACAATGCGGCCTGCATTGCACAGCTCAAGGACGGCTACATCAAAGGCGACCGAACAAAGCATATTCTCCCAAAGTTCTTCTTCACGCATGAACTATAAAAGGACGGTCAAGTTTAAGTTCTGCAAGTCGGTCAAGTTCAAGTTCTGCAAGTCGATCAAGTGAAAATTCAGCCGATTTATTCACTAAGGCATCACCGACTTCGACACTCAAGAAGCTCATACATCAGATTGGAATGCGAAGACTTGGAGATCTTCAGTGATACTCAAATTAGGGGGAGTAATACGTGTTGTACTCTTTTTCCTTCACCATGCTTTTGTCCCATTGGGTTTTCCTGGTAAGGTTTTAATGAGGCAACATCTCCAAGCGTATTACAAAGATCCTTAGCATCTGGTACGGTTATGTCATCCAAGGGGGAGTGTTATAAATCGATTTGTGATGGACTCGATAACCGGTCCAATATGACCAAGACCAAGTCGGCCCATATTTAGAGTTTCCTTTTTTTCTTGTTGTCTTAGGTTTTCTTTTTTACTTAGTCATATAAATCAGTATATATATATAACCTCATTCATTCATTAATACATAAAAATATTCAATTTCATAACAAAATACATAATTTTGCGGTATTTTGTAGTTCAGATAATTTTTGATTTTTATGCATATAACTGCAAACTATTATTTATATTATACTTTTTATAAAAAAAAAATTTGAATTTAAATAATCCATTTAGATAAATAAAAGTATAAAAAAAGGTAGTGCTATAAAGAAATCCTAGATGAAGAGACCACTCTAATGGTGATTTGCGGTGATCCAAAAACTGAAGAATTACAATAGTTTATGCTTGCTCAATTACAATAGTTCATGTTTGCTCCTTGACATCAGATTGATCGAGCTTCTCCCCTGAAGGCTCCGGCTTATGTTATCAAGGACTTTTCAATTGGACTTATAAAATAATTATTACAAGTTCTAAGTATAGTTTTATATTAAACTTTATTATCATTTTATTATTTATTCATCTACTCATCCATAAATATACTGAATAAATAGATCGAATCAATAATGAGACACTAGAGCAATTGAGATCATGACAACACATCAATAGATCCACTGATCATATATAAATCATAACTGAAATAATTACCAGATTCATGACTATACTTTGTCATCATAATTATAAAGTACTAATCCACATCCAAGCATCAAATCGATTTCATGAAAATTAAAACATAAGAAAATAATTAAATTTAAAGAATGAGTACTTATCTTAAGATCCGATACTGGAGAGATGTTATTAGAAAGCGACGACTTTAGTTAGACGGCTAGGGTTTCAAGTTTTTGGATTTTGTGTTTATTTTTTTTCAATGATTAATGATTAGGCTTTTTTAATTCAAACAAATAAAAAATCGTGCTAATAATATGTAATGGATAGAAAAAAATAGATATAAAAATTTATTCTATTGATAATCAAAAGTATATATAGAAATATAATATTTAAGATATAGATAAAGATAAATATAAGGTATATCTAAGTGTATTTACAATCTTGTTAATGGATATCCACATTAATCTTTTCTAGTATTCATAACAATTTATAATTTCTTCTTCTTCTTCTCCTCTAGTTTTTTGTTTTTTTTGACTAATTCAAGAAAGGTTTGCGTATTTATTTCAGTTGTTTTGGTTTTATACCTTAGCCCAGTTTCTGGTTTTATTTAAATCTCTTGAAAAATTATGTTGGGTTGTGGACTTCTGAATACCACGGGTCAAAAAGATTCAATGAAGCTCTGTCTGTTCTCAACTTAATCATTATATTTTTGAGAGACAATTATTCTTAATGAACCTCTTAATATTCTTTAGTGTTTCCAGTGACATTAATATTGCTAGTCTCAAAACTTTAGTTGATATTGTGGAAACCTCTTTAGTGTAGTGGTTTAACTAAAGGTTTAGTAATACTTATATATTCGGACGTATGGATTTCAATTTCCAAAAAGCATAATTTATTGGTGATTTATGCAGATTAAAAAAGATAATCTTACATGAGATCTTCAGCGTAGAGTAGACGCAATTATAAGGAATGGATCTTAAAGGCAAGAGGCAGGTTTCGGATGCCTAGTCAGGAGGTCTTTACTAAATTGTAGAACTGTAATCTGCATTTGCGTGGGGAATGTTTTTTTTTGTTTTTATTTTTAGAATTAAAAATTTGGTTTTTTGTTATTGATATGAGAATTAAATTTTATTAAATAGAATGATGATATAATTACTAATGAAAGTAGGTTAATTTTGTGATATGCGTTTTTTTGATTTGTGTAAGAGTACATATTCAATTATTTGATCTGGTGTGGTTCAGATTATTTGTTATACCACGCTTGCAAAGAATAACAAATAATATAATTACTAAAAGAATTATACTATTTTAATCTGTTAATATAATTACTAAAAGAATTATACTATTTAGAAAATTCTTAGAGATATTTCGAGTTTTAGGAGAAAATATTATGAAATTTTTAAATTTGTTTAGGAATATTCTGGAGATTTAGTAGTTTCTGTATGGTAATTAGTATATTTTTGGAAGAGATTTAGTAGTTGTAGTTTGGTAAATAATATATTTTTAGAGTAGATTTGATATGCTAACAGTTTTAATATATTTTGTGGCTGATTTTAAATATATATTATCAAAGCATAGATTTAGGATCTTCATTACGTACGTGCATCTTTTTAAATTTTTTAAATTGGGATGAAATTCAAAAACAAAAATGATGGTAAATAATATATTTTTGAAGGAGATTTGATCTGCTAACAGTTTTAATATATTTTGTTACTGATTTTAGATATATATTACTAAACATAGATTTAGGTGGTTTGTTTGTTTCGCATGCGTATCTTTTCAAATTTTTTGGATTGGGATGAAATCCAAAAACGTAAATGATTTTAAATCGTGTGGGGGTGAATCAGGCCTGTAGACAAATTCTTAAAAATTGGGTTTCAATTATTAATTTTGTATCATTGGGCTTGTAAATCAATTTTTAGCACAGGAGTATTATTTGTAAATTGTGTAGGGATGAATCAGGCCTCTAGACAAATTCTTAAAAATTGGGTTTTAATTATTACTTTTGTGTCATTGGGCTTGTAAACCAAATAACAAATATTATTCAATCAAACCGATCGAATTCAATTAATAGAAACACACTTTTCATTCAATTAATTTGGTATGGTCCGAATTTGAGTTGGTTTGATTTAAGTGTTAAGGGTCCGCGTCTTTCTTAATGGATTTAGATCGGGTCAATTTGAAACTGAGTTGACTCAGTTCTTTTTGTTTAATTTTAACCTATGTTATAACTGTTACCAAACAGATTTTATATACAAACTTAGTAGTATGGATTGTAAATAAAAACATTTTTTGAAGTATTTTATTAAATGGACTTTTTAAATAATATTATAGAGATAATAAATCAGTGTTAAAAATAAAATAAAAACTTTAGTTAATATTGTTGTACCTGCATGAGGATGTGGAAATGTTTCTTTTGAACTACAAATCCTTCTAATAACCAAATCATAACCAAAGATTAGAATTCGGTTTGGTTCGGGTCGGATTTAAATCCCCCCTATGTTGACACATGGAAAGAATGAATTATTTGTTATATTAATACATGCTCATTTTTTTTTTGAAAAAATATCTTTAGTTAATGTGTGATTTACATAAAATGACACTGAATATTATTGATTTAATTAAATTTTATTAAGAAAATATTAACGAAATATAACATTATATCTACTAAGTATGTTTCCTAACAATACAATTATTAACCATATATCCAAACAATCTAAAATAAAGGGTCCTACTTTCCTAATTAATTAAAAAACGAAAATAAAAAATAAAATCATATTTATCAATTATATTAAAATATTATTATTTTAATGATTTCATTAAATTTTATTAAGGATAATAATTATCGAATATAATATTATTTCTATTAAATTTGTTTCCAAACAATACAATTATTAAATATGTATCCAAATAATCTAAAATAATAGGTCTTATTTTGCTTATTATTTAAAAAAGGAAAATAAAAATAAAATATTATATTGATTTTAAATAAAATAAAAATATAATTAAATAATATATTACATCAATTATTTTTATAAATTATAAAATCAAATAATGGTAAAAATATAAAAAAATATAATTTTGAATATGTCTCAACTAAAAAAATAAAAGAACATGCATAAAAATTCAAACTCAATATTAATAAATTTATAGTTTATAAAATGCAAATTATTAACTTGAAAAATTAAAAGTTTAAAAATTAGATTAATATATTTTATAATTTCATAAAATAGAAATATTAAAATAATTAATATATAAATATATATATTACTCAAGTATATAGTGAGACCTGTTAAAAAATATTTTTATAATTACGAGTTTTTACAGTTTCTATAGTTAAAATATTTAAATAATTGTAAAATGCATTAAATAATTAATTAATTAATCTATTTTTACTCTAAAATATTTATAAAAAACTAATATGAAAAAGATAAAATAATTTTGTTATTATACTTTTACTTTAAAAAAATAATGATAATTATATAAAATATCAATATATATGAGTATATTGTTCATAAAAATACTAAATATTAAAAAAAATAATAATAATTCCCCGTTTTAGTGATGTGATAAAATCTAATTTAGGATATTCTTTAAGATTCTCTGTAATTATGAAAACCTTTTTAGATATTTCTGAAAACAAATATAAGGATATATATAGAACCCTCCCAACTCCCAAGCAGCCTAACTATTCCCGCCCGACTCTTATCTCTTATCGCACAGCCTCAAAACCCTAAAAGCGGATCATAGTAACGGCAGAATTGATGATGGACGGTCGATTTCAGTCATATGATTGCGAAGTCGAATACGACACTCGATACGAGAAATATTGGGAACCTATACCACATATTCCGGTGAGTATCATTCATTCTAGTTTTGTCTGAACGTTTTCAAAAGTTTTTTAATCGTTGCCGTGAAAATCCACGACTAAGTGAGAATTAGTCAAATGATTGTGAGATCGTGTTCGATGTCGAAGAAGACCCTCGATACGAGAGAATTTGGGGACCTACACCCGATATTCATATTCCGGTGAGTATGTAATGTATCATTCATTCTTTTTTTGTCTGAAAAATTAATAATAAATCTTAAGCCCTCGACTCGTGAAAATTCACGACTATGTGAGAATCAGTCAAATGATTGCGAGATGGCGTTGGAAGAAGACCATCGATATGAGAAATATCGGGGACCTATACAACATATACAACATATACACCATATTCCGGTTCCGGTGAGTATGTAATGTATAATTCATTCTTATTTTGTCTGAAAAAATTAATAATAAATCTTAAACCCTCGACTCGGTTCCAGTACAGGGTTGATGAACGTCCTCGAAAAGTTTTTTAATAGTTGCCGTGAAAATCCAAAACCGTTTACAACTCCAATGCCAAATCCAACTCCGGTGAGTTGATATCAGATGCCATTGTATGTATCATATACTAGTTTTGGTTTGATCTGAGAGATAATAATAATTTTTCACCAGCCCGAGATTGAGATTATGGATCAAGAAGAAGAAACTCACGTCACTATCATGGATTGGAGTCATGTCTCTCACAGACTGTCTATCACTATCATGGATTGGAGTCGTGTCTCGGTAAGTTTTCTCATACAATGATGGTTTCAAATATGAATCTTTTCTTTATGGCATCTTTTTTTTGTTACTTGTAGGCGAAAGACTTGTTGTTGTTTCTAAAACCGTTTCTGCCGGGAGGTGGACGCATTTTGTCTGTAGCGGTCTATCCAGGAGATGATGTCAGGTAAAAACCGTCTAAATTTGGTCTCTATTATTATTACTTTATACTTAAACTGATCCATTGCTCTCTTCTTCTGTTTCAGGGGTTGTCATGCAGTTGTTAAATGTGATTCGATTGCTACTGCAGATTACTTGTACAAATCTCGTCATGGAATTGAGTCTGAGTTTGAGAGATGCTCAAACAAGCTCCTCGACTTTAAGTTTATTCCGGATTCTATGGAGTTCATTCAACCTCCTCGTGATGTTGCAAGAGAGGAGGACCCTGCTCCGGATCCGACAATCGCAGCTCCGGATCTGACAGTCGCAGCTCTGATCCAAGGAATGCGACTTAGGCAAACCAAGCAAAAGGATGTTATGCTTTGTTTTTTTTATCATAACAATGACTCTGTTTCTTTCCTTTCTCAGTTTCTGTATGTTGAACAAACTTTGTTTTGTTTTTTTTTGTTTTTCTGTGCTAAACTATCTTTATTCCAAGAAAAAAAAAAATTGTTAACAATTTCATCTTTCATTTCATGGCTGGGACCTGGATATTTGTTTTACTACAAAACAAACAAACTGCTATATCGTAGCCATTGGGCCAATTTTGCAAAATTCAGCTTGTTTTTCAGAAGTTGTAATAGAGTAGAGTTGTGTCAATCTTATAAAGTTATGGAAATACAATCAACCATATGTAACTACAGATCTAAAGTAGGTAGCTTACTAACTAAACTCAACAACAAGCTTGAAAGTTTTATGTACACACAAAAAGTGTCACCAAATCTTTCACCAATTACGTACGAGAGTTAGCACAAGAACAGCTCCTGCATCGGAGAAACTAAAATTCCCCTAGATTGATACAAAATTGAACTGTATATATTAATAATGATATCAATTTGTTGTTGGATCACTGTGGAGTTTGTGTAGAAGTCTCAGTGGAGACTTGACGAACGAATTGCCCTTTAATTCGCTCCCATGAAGTCAATGACTTCTTTCGATGAGTCTATAGAGTTCACAGATAAATGTGGGTGAATCAATTGAGTCTGATGAATCTTTTAAGAGTCAAGCCAAAAAGAAAAAAGAAGAATCTTGCTTACACTGAATCTCTCTTTCCCTAGAAACCGTGTCTCATTGAACAGAGGCTTTGCGCTCTCCTTCTGTAATGAATCTCTTGGGTTATCCTCCACGTCTGCACTCTCACCTTCCATATCTGCATATCTGGTCTTGTACATGAGCTCTACAAGAAAAAAAAATCTCTTGGGTTGACCCAAATGCAGATTGCAGAAAACTTGTGGCAGCGAAATTTCCCAGAACTTAAATAAGGACACTAGGATTCGACAAGCTGACCCAAATGCAGATTGCAGAAAACTTGTGGCCTTCTAATTCTAAGTTCTAACAACCATCTTGTCTCAAATAGTACGCCGTAATTGCCTTCAGCTTCCCATTTAAGTAGTTCTTTTCCACCTGAAAACATTGGGGCTTGCCTGTTAGACATTTGACCAAACTAGGAAAGCGATTAGAAAGTTAAAAAAAAAACACTTGCCTCAAGTGACCATGGAGGAGACATTGATAAGGCTAGCTCTGCTAATTGGTTAATATCAACATTTCTTGGAAGAAACATGACGATTGTCGATGCGATGTTCATGGCTGCCTTGAATAGAGCGTCTCTGCATCATTTCAGGAATAGTGAAGATATGTTTCTTATAATAGAAAGACATTAAGAGCTCAAAAACTGTTAAACACGAGAGATATACCCGTCACGAGGTCTCAACATTGTCTTCATGTCATACGTACTCGCTTTAAGATAGTCAGGGCCTCCCCAGGGAGGCGATAAGAACACAGTGCCTGCCTGCACAATGGAGTATTTTCTAATGGCTGCATTTTAAGACCAAATAAAATGAGAAGAGTTAAAGAAAAAAACCTTTAAGTTATGAGCCAAGTCAAAGAAGTCTCCGTTGACAAAGTCGATTTTATCAGCAACACCATATATGGCAGCATTATGTTTTGCTAAATCAAGTTTCTTCGGATCGAGGTCAATTGCAATCACATAGTGACACCTAAAATGGCACAACACAGCAGAGGATGAGTGTAATCGGTGGAGAAATCTTTGTAAAATTTTACATTATACACATTTTTAGTAAAATGTGTATAATGTTAGGTACCTTGTAGCGAACTGGATAGCATTTCCACCAACTCCTGTAAAACAGTCAACAACTATGTCTCCGCTACAGCGTGTGGCATGATGCTTAGCTATAGCTTCAGGAGTGACAGAAAACCATCCTTCCTCATCCATTTTGATGCCTTCATCAAATCTGGAGAAGAGCAGATATCGTTGGCACCAATACTTGCCAAGGATCTCAGAATATTCTTCAGGAACATCTGCTCAAAGAAGAATCTAAGATTTTAACAACCGACCAGATGCAGCTATAAGAATTCAGAGCTGTATGTATACAGACCTGTGCTCGAACAGGATAATATCTTCTTAGCTCGAGTTCTTCTTGTCTTCTTTCTAGCCTTCTTAATGGAATTGACAACATATGTGCCGTTTCCCTCTTCTTCAAGACTAGTAATATCCAAAGATTGATTTCCGATGGAAGTTTCTTGGTATGTATCAATCAAACTGGAAACCAGTAAAATGTTAGAAGGCTGTTCGTAAGGAGATACAACAACAGACATAAAAGGTTTAAAAAAAGTGGCATTTAATATTCCAACATGGCTAATGTCGGCTTCAAACAAGAGCATTACAAACACACTTAAACTACAATTGTTCCAAAACAACTCTTCTCGTCGTCATGCCTCCGTTTATATATCGATGCTTAGTACACTCAGAAAGATTGAGACATACTAATTAAAACAACAACGTAGTGAACTAAAAGATATCACAGAAGATAATGCCATGATAAAAAAGAGCAGATTGTGTCGAATATAATACCTGCTAACTTCCTCTAGGGCTTCTGTTTCGCATTTGCTTTGACAAACTCCAGTAAGATCATCAGACTTTGCAGCAGGAACATCATCGGGATGTCCAGTTCCGAGCAGATCATCATGCGGCTTCTCTGTTGTCTTAATACCAAAAAGAAAACAGTAAATTAAAAAAATCTCCAGAAATTTCACAAGAAAGATAAAAAAAAAAGGTAGGCATCTCAATCACCTCTATAGCCAATTCATCCAAGTTATGGGTTTCATAGCTATAAGCTAGATGCTCCATCCCAAGAGGTGGCTGCCACGTAGACTCTTGTGTCTCAACATTGTAAAAATAACTTTGTCCATAGAAAGAATCCCAGTAGACTTTCCATTCACTAGAGTCATGGTCATCACCAAGTTCGCACCTCTGAGAATCTGTCTTCTCTAATGTCAACACAGAATCTCCATCTCCATTTCCAAAACAACAACTCTTTACAGTTTCATGATTCTCTTCTTCCCCTGCAGTTCTTTGAACACAACCGCTTTCACCAATACCAAGATCTGAAGAGCAATCAAACACCACATTCAGAGGGGATGATGTAACATCCTTCTTTTCTTCTTCAAACCTCTGAGAATCTGTCTTCTCTAAAATCAACACAGAATCTCCACCTCCCAAACAACAACTCCTTACAGCTTCAGGATTCTCTTCTTCCCCTAAAGTTCTTTGAACACAATCGCTTTCATCACCACTACCATGATCTAAAGAGCAACCAAACACCACATTCAGAGGGGATGATGCAACATCCTTATCTTCTTCTTCAAACCTCTGAGAATCTGTCTTCTCTATAGTCAACACAGAATCCCCACCTCCCAAACAACAACTCCTTACAGCTTCAGTATTCTCTTCTTCCCCTAAAGTTCTTCGAACACATTCCCTTTCATCACCAATACCATGATCTAAAGAGCAATCAGACACCAAATTCAGAGTGGATGACACATCATTAACCTCGTCTGATTGATCCTTGATTCGTTTCTTTTGGTGGTTAGATCTTGTTCTGTTCTTCCACTGCATGACATTATTGAGTTCTTTAAACATGTAAACTAAACTAAAAAGCATGAAACTTTCTTGATAAATGGAGACGAAAGCTACCTCTTTGTTTGTCTGAAAAGAAACAGGAAGACCTAAATCCTTCATCTCTTTAACCAATCCCATATCCTCAGACCTGTTCTCTTTCACAAAAATTAAAAATCAAAACTTTAATAACCAATTCTTGAAATTACACAGAGACTTAAAAGTTACACAAAAGGGTAAAAGTTATATACTTTGTTCATGGAAGAGAGGAACCAAACGAGAATCTGTTGACCCATCTTCCCTGTGTATTCAAACAGACGAGAGAATTAGCAAAAAGGTCGAATTTCTGTTTATAAGAGTGATGGGAGTGTGAAGGAAAAAGAGAGATTTACCAAAGATGGATTTGAGTAAGTTTGAAGAGAGAGCCTAGAGCTTTGATTGCTGGACCTTCTTCTTCACTTCCGACCTTGCCCATTCTTTCTAGGATTACGATGGAACTGAAGAACACGCAGTTTTTAAAACCCTCTTTCTTCTCCGAGCTAGTCAAAAGGTCGCAGGTAAGAAGACTTATGCGTATCCGTTTGAGTTCCAGGGTCTTTTTGGGGTTTTTTAATTTTTGGATTCAATTTGGTTCGGTTCGGTTCCTTCTTAAAAAAAGTTAAATTCGGTTTGATTCGGTTCGGTTCCTTCTAAAAATAATCTACAAAGTGTAGAAGTTGATGGCTGTGTTTCACTGCATATTCCACAGGCTCTTTTGATACTTTTTTTAGTGAATTAGAAAGTTCCTTTCACTGCACACTCTCTTTAGAGTTTTCTGTTTATTTCAAACTTTAACAGATTAAATTAAAGTTTTACACAATATACAGACCTTACGGATTTAACTAAATTAGCAAATTAAGTAATATTATAAATTATTATTTTATAACTAAGATAAAATGTATATATATTATTTGTATGTGTGTGATTACGAAAGAAAAAGAGAGGAATAAAAGTTGTAGACGAAAGATAATAAAAGGAAAATTGATCTTATTCATTTTTTTTTATTTTACAAAATGAAACAATCTATTTATAGTATAGGTAAATACATATCGTAACAGTTACTTCATATAGAAGTAAAAACACATATGTTTACTTTATATAGAAGTAAAAATACATGTCACTATTTTGAATAATCACACATACACGTGCTGTAAGAACACGTTTACAACACTCTCCCTCGATTATCCAATTTGTATTATATACTGTCTCGTTAAAAATATTATCATGGAAAAATCGAGTGGGATAAAAACCATGACAAAAAGAAAATAGTACAGTAATATAATCTCCCCCTGAGAATAGCAGAAGTAATATTTACTTTATAAATCACATAGATGACGCATCCTGATGTTATGTACATGTTTTCTGAATATAGTGGTTGGAAGCGCTTTCGTGAATAAATATGTTGCGTTATCACTTGAACGGACATATTGAACATCTACTTCTTGATTTTTCTCAAGTTCTCGTATGTAATAGAAAAATTTTGGAGGAATATGCTTCGTTCTGTCGCTCTTGATATAGTCTTCTTTAATTTGGGCGACACATGAATAGTTATCTTAAAACACTTTTGTTGGCTCTTTCTATGTAAGAATTCCACTTGATTCTTGCATACGATGAGTCATAGATCTAAGTCACACACATTCTCTACATGTTTCATGAAGCGCAATGATTTCTGCGTGATTTGAAGAAGTTGCAGCCAAAGTTTGTTTTTGAGAATGCCATGAGATAGCAGTTCCGCCAATTGTGAAAGCGTATCCAATTTGCGACCAAGCTTTATGTGGATCTGAAAAATACTCTGCATCTGCAAAACCAACTAAACCAGACTCGGGGTTTCTCGGATAAAATAATCCTAAATTAATAGTACTTTGGAGGTAACATAATATATTTTTTTATCCCGTTCCAATGCATGCAAGTAGGAGATAAGCTGTGTCTTGCAAGTAGATTAGTAGCAAATGATATATCTGTTCGAGTACAATTTGCAAGATACATAAGCCCACCGATGGCGCTCATATAAGGTACTTCTGGACCTAATATTTCTTCGCTATCTTCACAAGGTCTAAATGGATTCGTATTAACATTAAGCGATTTGTTGACCATTGGAGTCCTCAAAGGAGTTGCTTTGTCCATATCAAAATGTTTCAAGATATTTTTGATAGGATTTGACTGATGCACAAATGTTTCATCTCGGAGATGCTCAATCTGGAGCCCAAAACAAAATTTTGTTTGTTCGAGATCTTTCATTTCGAACTCTTCTTTCATATGAGTTCTTGCTTCATCAATCTCCTTTTGAGTTCTAATTATATTTAGGTCATCAACATATACAACAATGATCACAAAACCATATGACGATTTCTTTATAAATACGCAAGGGCATATCAAATTGTTCACATAGCCTTTACTCAACAAGTAATCACTTAAGCGATTATACCACATGCATCCGGATTACTTTAATCCATAAAAAGATCGCTGTAATTTGACTGAGCATATTTCTTTAGACCTTGAGCTTAATGCTTCAGACATTTTTAATTTTTCAGGAATTTTCATGTATATATCATAATCTAATGATCCATACAAGTATGCTGTCACAACATCTATAAGGTACATATCTAGCTTTCTAGATTCTGCTAGACACATTAAGTACATGAATGTGATTGCATCCATAATCGGAGTACATTAAGTATCTAGCTTTCGCACAAATACCCACTTGTACCCAACTGGTTTTACATTTTCAGGTGTTATGACAATGGGTCCAAAATCATTTCTTTTATTTAGGGAGAATAATTCAGTTTGTATGGCCATATTCTATTTCTCTCAATCATGTTTTTTCTGCCATTCTAATATAGACCTTGGATCAGGATCATCACTTTCTTGATCAATTTCTTTAGCTACAAACAAAGAGAATATTCTATCAGTATCTTTTATTTTATTTCTAATCCATAACTCTATATTTTGGGCGTAATTGATGAAAATCTCATATTTTTCTATTTATTCTTCATCATCTGGATTTTCTTTTTTTTCTGGGGCTCTTGTAGAACCTTTTCATTTATATCTTCTTGACATTTCTCTTTAATTGGCTCTTCCATTGGCTCTTCTTGAACATTTTTACTTTGTTCTCCCAAACTCTTTTTCTTTCGGAGATTTTTATCTTTAGAGCCCATTGATCTCCCCTTTTTTTAACTGAACTCTAAGTTCATTTACTAAGTTCACATCAGTCTGTTCTTCAAGAACAGTGATTCCTGATGGAACATTAGCAGCAAGTATATACGATTTTGTCACTCTTTTTGTATATGTGAACTTATCTGGTAACTGGTTTGCCAAATTTTGCAAATGCACAATTTTCTGAATTTCAAGTTCACGTTGTATTGTAGGAGGATCAATGTGCAACAACGATGGTGTGCACCATGTAATATATTTAGGAACTTCTTTAATTCCTCCCACTAACGCTGGAAATTCATCTTCATTAAAATGACAATCAGCAAACCATGCTGTAAATATATCACCGGTTGCCGGTTCAAGATACCTAATAATATTTGGTGACATATATCCAACGTATATTCCTAATATCTTTTGTGGCCCCATTTTTGTTCTTTGCGGTGGTGCTAGCGGTACAAAAACCGCACATCCAAACACACAAAAATGTATGATAAGCACCTGGTCTTATTTGGAGTAGTGCTGTTGCATGGAAGATAGCATGACCTCATACTGAAATTGGGAGTTTTGTTCTCAATATTAACGGTTTTGCAATTAATTGTAACCGTTTTATCAAAGACTCAGCCATACCATTTTGTGTATAAACATGGGGAACTGGATGCTCAACACCGATCTCCATTGACATACAATAGTAATTAAATATCGATGAAGTGAATTCACCAGCATGATCAAGTCTTACTTTCTTAATTGAATGTTCAGGGAATTATGCTTTCAACCTGATTATTTGGGTAATGAATTTTGCAAAAACCATATTTCATGTGGTCAAAAGATATACATTTGACCATCTACTATATGCATAAATTAATACCATAAAATACCAAAATAGTTCGCACGGTGGGTGAATCGGCCCACATATGTCACCATGTATTCTTTCTAGAAATATAGGAGATTCATTCCCAAATTTAGCTGGTGATGGCCGGGTTATAAGTTTTCCTTGAGAACAAGCATTATATAAAAATTCGATCGATTGTAAAATTTTCTCGTTTTTCAATGGATGACCATTAGAGTTTTGCACAATTTTTCTCATCATAACTGAACCAGGATGCACCAGCCTTTTATGACAAATTTTGAATGTATTAGTAAACACCGGGTTTACTGTAACATATGATTCAGTCATAATTATTTTTGTGCAGTATAATCCAGATGATAACATTTTAATTCTTCCAATATATGTTTCATCTCCGATGTAATGCAAAGATATTCAATGCCATCTTTACTCATAGTCTCAATATAATATCCATTTCCGCAGATATCTTTAAAACTCAAAATATTTCTTTGAGACTTTGGAGAATATAATGCATTATTTATTTCAAACTTTGTTCTCCTTGGTATTGAAAAATTAACTCTTCCATATCTCATAATAATTTTTGCATTACCAGATATTGTACTTACACTTCTGGCGGACTTATTCATTTTGAGATAGGAGAAAGACTTTTTATCTTTAATAATTATGTGTGTTGTAGCACTATATGTTAGACATATATATACATCATTAATCTCAAAGTCTGATATTTTATGGATTTAAACATTCATAAAATATGTATTAATAAAAATTTAAATAAAACACAAAACTTATATTATAAAAGTGCTTATATTACAATCAAAACTATTTTATAGGAAAACAAAAGTACATATCACATAAAAAAAAATCTGTTGTCCTTTTTTATTTTATTTTTTTTTCACAAAAACAACCACATATCACATCGATCTTATTATCTTAGTCTTGGTTGATATTCTCGGAATCGACCACGAAATCCGTAATATTAAGATGAGTATCATCATTTAGGCCATGAAAAAGGGTCCGGGTTCACTTGATATGAAGTTGTTTTCACTTTCTTTCTCTTTTGCCTTCTGTGATTCCCGGTACAGATCGGCTAACTGCTTTGAGGTATGACAGGTATGCACCCAATGCCCCTTCATGCCGCATATATGGCAAACATTTTCAGTTTGCTTATATATTACTCGACCAACTTCATATCCTTGATAGTTTTTTTTTTAATTCTTCCATCATTGGAATCATAAGGACAAAACCCTCTTCCTTGTCCTCGTCCACATCCTCTTCTACGATCAAAATTACGGTTTTCGACCACGTCCACGTCTACGTCCATGTCCATATCCACGTCCACGTCCTTTCCAATTATTGTAACTATATGATGCAACATTCACTTCTGGGAATGGAGCAGATTCAGTTGGACGTGTCTAATGGTTCATTGTTATGAGTTCATTATTCTGTTCTGCAATAAGGAGAACTTGCATTAACTCCGAATAACGAGTATACCCATTTGCCCGGTATTGTTTGCTGCACAACTACATTTTCAGGATGAAACGTGGAGAGAGTTTTCTCTATCATATTGTAATTACTTACTTTTTCTCCACATAACACCATCCTTGAAGTAATTCCAAACATCGAATAATTATATTCACTATCATTTTTGTAATCCTGAAACCGGAGGTGTAACCACTCATGTTTGGCTTTTGGCAAGATCACATATTTTTGATGATTAAACCTTTCTTTCAATGATTGGCAAAGATCTGCGGGATCTTCTTTAATGATATATTCATTTTTTAAACCATCGTGGACATGGTGGCGTAAAAATATCATGGTCTTCGCCTTTTTTTTATCGGACGCGGTTTCCGACTTATCAATGGTATCAAGAAGCCCGTTTCCTTTTAGGTGCATTTTTGCACTTAATGTCCATATCATATAAATTTTTCCAGATATATCAAGGTTAGTAATTTCGAGCTTCGCCAAATTTGACATAATAACTGTTCCATTAAAAATATGATAAAAAATTGGAATTTTAAAACCAGAATTAAATAAATAAAAAAGAAGAATTTAAAATGCAGAAATTTAAATTGCAGAATTTAAAGGCAAAATTTAAATGCGAGAATTTAAGTTGTAGAATTTAAGTGCGGGAATTTAAATTGCAGAATTAAAGTACAGGAATTTAAATGCAAAAATTTAAATTTGAGGAGGCAAAGCCTGCCATATGATCTGAGGAGACATTGTCTTCTCCATGTGATCATGATCGTAAATGCACAGTCTACCATAATGATCAGTTTGGAGAAGGCATAGCCTATCTTTCTGAAACACATAAACGGAAAAGGTAGAGCCTATCTTTCCGTATAAAAATAAACTGAACATAATAAAAGTTAAATATAAATAAAATGAACATAAAATAAAACTCACATTTTCGGTATATGAGCACTTGTGCTGATAATTTGTTATAAATTATTATATTATAACTAAAGTAAGATGTATATATTGTATTTGTATATATGTAATTATGAAAGAAAAAAGAAGAGTAAAAGTTGTAGACGAAAGATAATGAGAAGGGAATTGATCTTGTTCATTTTTTTTATTTTACAACGTAAAACAACCTATTTGTAGTACATGTAAATACATGCCGTAACAGTTACTTCATATAGAAGGAAAAACACATATGTTTACTTTATGTAGAAGTAAAAATATATCTGTCACTATTTTGGATAATCTGTAAGAACACGTTTACAACAAATAACAAGTTTTCAGAACTCCTCGCTAGATAATTTATTAACTTATGAGAAATGTATGAATGATATTATTGATATAATAAATTGTTACAAATCTATATATACAAGAGTAATGAGAATCAAATATTAATGAGAATATCCTATAATAAATGATTAATATATGGTTGAAAATAATCAGGGATACTGATATCCTTCTATAGTTTTGATTGAAAACATTCCGGAAATGTTTAAACAATATAAATTACCAACAAGAGCTATATTAGATCGAAAAAATATATATATAGGAACAATCAAAATAACTTCATATTACGATTTAAGATCATACATCATAATTCATGAAACGAAAACGAAAATGATATTGAAATATCACATGGCAAAAACAAACAAATTACAACTACAAAAGCAAAAAGGGAATAATTGAAAGAGAGTTCTTAACAATATCTTCTAAGGATATTGTCTCCAAGTTAAAATGCACCAGTAGCATTCAAGACAGCAAGATTGATCATTTCCTACCTAAGACCTTTATCCCAAATTTTGAAATAGAAGAAAATGCTGGAATATGCATAGACTTAAGCGTAGGTGTTATGGAAGTAATCTGTGATTGGTGCCACCCAAACTGTCTAATTTCGAGTGTATTCTTGCACAGTAAGCCATATCCAGTCTTGAGGGTTGACACTGTCGACTCATTAATCCCAAAACCAATGAATGTAATAGTGGGTAAGCTGAAAAAGTTGTAGAGGTTCAGATAGTTTAAAGAAGAAACGAGGCTGGACTATAAGGCATTGGATACCATCACTAAGCTGGAGAAGTACAGCAGCTGTTGAATCTCGCTTCATTATGATGTCCAGGCCGATGGTTCTGTTGTAGTTATTAGAGTTTGACATAAGAGCTTTTATGCCTTCATCAATTATTTCTTGATTTGTGTAGCTATGTTGTTTTGATAGTACTTGGACCCAAACAAAAAAGGAATGCCGACATTGTGTTGTGATAAAAATGAGAGTATCTGATAATATTCAGAAAAAAACAAAGCTTATACATATATATAAATAAATTGGTGCACGGAAAAACTGAAAAATGATTATTCTCGTATAGTGCATGGAAGATTAGCATGCCGAGTGTCCTCGAAATCTACCTCTATACTAAAGGAGATTGTATTGTTATCTTGGAAATAATCCACTCGATAACAACAAATCATCATGCAGGAGTATCTTCAAAGTCTTCTAGTAAACCAGCATAATTTAAATTTCATTTACGATAGTCAGTAGGTCTGCGCAAATTATGAATTGAAAGAATCAGATTTTAAAGTATTTTGGATATTCAAATTGAATTGAAACCGAACCAAAAATGGAATGAATATTCTATCCCAAATACAATTATATACGAGAGAAAACTATAAAAATACTTAACATAAATAGCATTTATTAGAAAAATACCTAAATTATTTGATTTAGGCTTAAGACATACTGACTATTTAGAATTTTCAAATTAATACTCAATATGGTAAGTTTTAAGACATCATGTCTATATTATTATTTAAAAATTTTATTTTATACTTCAAAAATTAGGTTTATTTATAAAAAAAAAATATAAAGTAAAAAATATGTTGAAACCTCCTTATATGCTAATGATCACGATCATCTAGTGATTTCGTAAAATTTAATAGATTGAACTTACGACTTTTTAATATCAGTGTTGAAGATATATATATATATATATATATATATATATATGTTTTAATTGAAAAAGGTGAATTACTCAATTTTTATTCGGTTAATTAATGATTTGAATGTCATCATTTCCAATTTCTTCCCATAGCTATAGAAATGAGATTTTTTGGGGTTGATTAAGCATATCTTGATTTTTATTATGGATTCTCAACTCTTGTTACTGATCATGATCATCTTAGATATTTCTTACAATTTAATGGATCAACTATTCTTGTTGTAATTTCTTATTGTGGCAAGATGTTATCTTTGAAAATTAATCTCACGCTTTAGTGAATTAGCTGAAAAATATAAAATAATCATGTATTTAGGAAACTAGCTAAAATATTTCTGAAACTATATCTCATATAGCATGTTAGTTGTGGCAATGACGATTCAATCCTCAAAAGCAAGATTTCCAAACTAAAAGAAAATACTTAATATATAATATATACATACATAACATAGATTATAATATATATACGGAAGAGTAAATCTATTGTTACTATCATCTCCTTTACCATTTACAGCTCCAACATCTCTTCTCTTTTGCAGTTTTAATTCTTCTTCTTCGTCATTTATCTCCACATATTATATGATTATCATTCTTTTTGGCACTAATTATCATTCTTAGATCTCAACTTATTTGCAAACAAACACTTAACTGACACCATACCCTGAGTCCTCGAAATCAATTCATAACTAAATGAGTTCACCCAAAATTAAAAAGAGAAGATACACTAGTTCAGTGATCAAATCGGGTGGAAGATTCCAAAGCACGACAAAGATGGGATCCATAATTTATAATTTATATTAAGAGGCATTGGTATGGAGCAACTAACAAAATGGTAAGAAGCTCTGTTTTACATGTTATCTCCTCAATCTGAACTTTTTTTTATTTTACTCAGATATGGTCTTTCCAAATCTTAAATCTGTTTGCGATTGACCAGCCAATACAAGCGTATAAAGAGATTGTTGACCGGATAAAAACTGCAATCCATGTCTAGGATAATATTTTGATTACCAAAAACCTTAAAACCATAAACTCTAAAAACTAAAATCTAATCCTAAACCCTAACCTTTAACCCTAAATTCTAAACCCTAACCTACAATCTCTAAACTTCCAAACTCTAAACCTTAAATCCTATACCATAAACTTTAACCTTAAAATCATAAATTTATGTTTTATACTATAGTTAGCAAATATTGATGTATAAGAAAATTGTTAACCGATTAAAATTATTTATGTATATCTAATAATATAATTGGCAAGTGTAATAACAGTTAGGATGTTAAACTGGTTAATAATTTTATTATCTGAAAATATGTCTACTACTATACTTGGAAATGTTAACCGATTAACCATTTTATTATTTGAAAATATTGATGCTGTATGTTTCTATAAGGATTATCACTCTGAAAGTTGTGTGGTGATGTTGTTTTGATTATAAACAGGACATGTTTGGAGATGTGAGATTGGAGTTGTTACCGTCACAAAAACCGAATAAATCAAACTCAATCCCATTTGGGTATTCAACTTAATCCTGATTTGGGTCTCCAGTTTTCTAACAGAGAATTAATTTAATTATAGAGTTCATAACTTATCTATTTATTATATTTGTCTTTTCCGGATTCTCTTTCTTGCGATCTATTTTGATTGTGTCTGTTAGCAGAAAAAGTAGATATAGAGAAAGATTAAAGATGTACAGAAGACATAGAGAAAATGAAAAGAAGCAAATAAAATTTGTTTGTTTATGTACATAAATATATATTATAGTATCTATACATATATATACATAATATATTTGATATATCAGGGGTGCTATCAGGTTTAATAAAAGTAAATAGTGTGTGAATAGTAGTTTAGCTAGTTACCTTACCTAAATATAGCAAAGTTTTTGTATAAGAGTCCTAAATACTCTTTAATTTATACAAATATATTACGTTTTGTAAAATCTATTTTTCAAAATTATTTAATGGTTTTGTTAATTGTTCAATTCTAAAACAACATTCATAGTGTTTGTGTTTAGAATTTTGTTGTTTATAATATATACACAACTTAATAACAAACTCTATAATATTTTTTTAAGTACATTTATAAAATTACTGGAAAAACCTTATACTTATAATCCATGCCACTGAATAATATATAAAAAACTGTCTGGCAATATATTTAGTTTATGCTAAAACCAACCAAGTCAACTGAGTCAACTCGATTGATGTTTGGAAACTGAGACTATTATTAAAATCCCGACCCGATAAAATTTTAAAAACCTGTGGATATATTCTATTATACAATAACTTAAATCAAACCGGAACATTCAAATTTGCTTGGTTTACAAGTTTATTTCCTCACATGGTATAAAAATGAAAATAAGAAAAATATTACAATCACAAAATTAAAGAGTCCGTACTCTCAGAACTTTCAGATTATTGATAAGTTTTAACAATATTTATGAACAAACCAAATAAAGAATCTTGCCAAAATTTAATGGAAAAATCTCTAATTTTAAATATAAAACTAAATTCTATCCCGTCCTAAAGACGAGAATATTTTTAATTTCATTATCATGTTAGATTTATATATATAATATATATATATATATATATGTGGATATGAACGTTAAAAATGTGTTAACAATATTATTTTTATTATATATATATATATATATTATATAATTTTCTAAATTTTAATCCGTTTTGAAGACGGACAATATTAATCCGTTTCGAAGACAAATGATATTATAATTTATTTTTCGTTTTTATATTTTCTATTTTGTATTAAAATATATTTGTGGAAATCAATTGTGAGATGTATTGATAGTTTTATTTTGGTGTAGAATATGATATTAAATTAATTTATCAAACAACTTATGTAAACAAATTATAACATTACCATAATTTGTGTGGATATACGATAATCCGTTTTTAAACTTATCGCATCTTATTTTTTTATATTTGATAATTAATGGTTAATTAGTATTTTTAACCCTTATTCAATTATCTAATATTTACATATTTTAATGAAATAAACTGTAATAATCTGTAATTATAAAAATATCAACATATCTCACTATATGAATTATATATATATACTAATTTTAATATTTAAATGTTATCAAGTTAAAAATACAATAATATATTTTTATGTTATTTTGTGTATGTTTACCAAAATTTTATTTTGTGTTTTACAAAAAATAATTTATGTATTATATTATTTAGTTATATTTATTATTTGACTCAATATCATATATACATATATATATATATATATATATATATATTATTTTCGTTTTTAATTGAATAAAGAAATGAGATCTATTATATTTATATTGCTTGGATATATATCTAACTAATAAATTATTTGGAAATATGTTTAGTAAAGATATTGTTATATTACATTTATACCATTAATGAATATCTTAAAAAAACATATAAAAGTCAATATTATTCTTTGTAAATGACACGTGAAGATACAATTTTTTTTTTCTTCTAAAATGATCGTTTAATATAATAGATTAAGATTTGATACAAAAAGATTGCTTTCATTTTCTGTATTAATCAACTCAAACATTTGAAATTAAATTACAAAATATACATTTTTAAAAATCTTCAAGTAGACGTCAATATTATCTGCTTCAGATTCCCTTCAAAAGAAGTTTAAATAGTAATTATTCTTTCCAAAATTAGTTGTTCCCAGTCAACATTTCAAGTGCACAAATGGATATTCTTAATAAAAATCAAAGTAGTCCGGTATTACTCGACTTTAACCAAAGTCAACATTCATCTATTACTTTGCTCTAATCTATTTTTACTAAATTTGCTATACAAAATTCAGTGGTCTTAGAGATGTAATTTTACTGAATTTGGTAAAATATATCAATTTAGTATGATATTTTTTCTAATAAAGATTTGTAAGAAAATATAAAAATAGTATTATTTATTTGAACAGAAATTTTTGAAACTTTAATGCAAACATATCCCACTGAAAGAATATCATATCTCCATTCTATAAAACAGTGTCACAATAGCTATCATTTCAACATCTTTTGTAATAATACATTCTACACTTAAACGTTGAAAAAAATAACAATGAAATTCGTTTTTGTTCTCTTCTTAGTATTTTCATCAGGTAAATTTCATATATGTATAAACAAAATAAATTTTGTGCAAGCGCTTTTAGCGAAAAATACATTATATATGTTTCAATTTAAATAAATATTAAATTTAAATTATATAGTGATACTTATATTATATTATTTATTACTATACTAATACTTTTGATTTTGTAGCGATGATAATGGCAACCGGTCAAAAGGTAGAAACCAAACGGTTTTTACCAAAAGAAGCTCCTCAGTCTATCTTGCAGCATGATGTTTCGTTACAGGCTAAACAACCACAACGTGGTCTTCGTGATTGCCCGACTAAATGTATACATTGTATGGATGTTGGACCTATCTTTCAATGTTTATGTGTGTGTTGATTTTTAGCAGTATCTTATAATCAAATAAATAAAATATATGTTTATTAGTTACACTCAGATATGACAAAGCAATAAAAGAGGTTCAAGTGTTACAGTTACACTATTCCAAAACTTCAATTTGATAATCAAATCTCTCAGATTTAGGTTCTTTGGGAAGATGTTCATGTTGTCTCCCTCATATGCTTTTTAATAAGAACAAATCAACATAAATTGGAAAGGAGGACTGTCTATAAAACTCTTATTATCACAGATTTTGGTTCTCATCACTCTATGTTTTGGCATCTACGTGAAGTTTATTTTCACTGTTAGACTACCAGTTTACTACATATTAAGCATACAAAACAAAGATCAAAAATATTATTTGATCAAAAGAGAGCACAAAATTATAAAACTTACATAACTGTTAAATATCTTAATCGTTCTTCTTTAATGATTCATATGGTTACAAATCCAAATCCTCTTTTTCTATATGTATTGTATAATTATCATACACAATCTGCAATAATGAACAATTTTGGAACAATCTCACAAAATTATCTAAAAGTTAAGAGATGAAAAAAATGGTAAGAACATGCTACAACATTCCGTTTTTCAATATTTTTTGTATTAGCTTAGAAAAAATGATAGTGTATGACAAATTTTCAACATATAATCTCCATTTCTCACCATTTGCTTCCATCGACTATTTCTTCCATCGACTATTTCTCAACTCTATCTTCTTTTATTACTTCTTCTTCTTCATTTTTTATTCAAGCGGTTATGACAATTTGAAATAAGTTAGAAAGATTTTGGTTCAAAGCGATATAAAAATATGAAATTGAGAATTGTGCTTCAAAATAGTCTTGGAAACTGTATCCACTATCTGAGAAAAAAAAGATAGAATTAAGAGAGAAAAAAGATGAAAAACTAATAAAAAATAACCGTTTTAAAATAGAAAATTGATGCAGATTTTAATCTTTATCTTTATCTTTTTCTCTTTTTCTATTTTCTATCTGGTCACTAATTTTATCATTTTTTGTTTTCCACTGGGCTTTACAACAATTTAATTGATTTGGGTTTTAAATATTGGTTTTGTTTCATTCCATTTTAAAACCCAATAACACTTTATTGAAATCCAATTAAATCTATGTATTAAAATACTTTAAAAAAAAAACAAATGTTTACAAGTTCACACAAAAATACCATATGAGTCTAACTAACTAAATGTAACTTTTACGGTCTAAATTATGAAAATACTAAAACTTCAAGGGCTATATTAATAAAATATGATATAGATGGAGAAAGCAGAAGAACCGCCGTTTAACACCATCTCTCCGAACTCGTGAGAGAAAGGCTAAAACCAAGAACAAGTAATTATGCAATCGGAGATGGCAAAAGCTCCGGAGAAATCACCTCTGGAGCTACTTCAAGAAAGCAAAGCCACCATCGAAGAAATCATCTCGAGGATGCTCTCCATCAAAAAACAAGGAGACTCCAAATCCGAGAATCAAGAACTCCTCACTCAGATGTTCCTCAACTTCATCAATCTCCGTCAGGTTCCCAACAATTAACAAACCCTTTTAGGGTTTTCTTTTCTTATTACACAACAACAACAACAACTTAGGTCTTTTTCTCTCAGGCGAATCGTGCGATTCTGATGGAAGAAGAGAGAGTGAAAACAGAGACAGAGTTAACAAAGTCACCAATGGATTTCACAGCGTTGCAGCTACACAATCTCATGTATGAGAAGAGTCATTACTTGAAAGCTACGAAAGCTTCTAGAGAATTCAAATCTAAGTACCCTAACATTGATCTCATATCTGAACAAGACTTCTTTAAAAACGCTCCTGAAGCTATCAAATCTCAAACGCTCTCAAACGATAGTTCTCATGATTTGATGCTTAAAAGACTCAACTTTGAGCTTCATCAGGTAACAATCTCTCTGTCTCTTTGCCTTAAAATGTGTTTACTTTCATGTTTTTAGGTTAAAGTTTTAAGCTTTATGTGTTTCTTGTAATGTTAGCGGAAAGAACTATGCAAGCTTAGAGCTAAGTTGGAACAACATAAGAAGAGTTTGCTGGAAAGTAATGCAGAGCGTAACAAGTTTCTGTCAAGTCTTCCATTACATCTTAAGACTCTAAAGAAAGCGTCTTTGCCAGTACAGAACCAGTTGAGTTTGCCGAATTTGAAGAAGCTTAAGTATCATAATCTAGCTGAGCTTCTTCCTCCACCGCTTTATGTTATCTACTCACAGTTCATGGCACAAAAGGAAGCTTTTGAAGAGAACATAGATGTCGAGGTATCTGGGAGTCTTAAGGATGCTCAGACTTATGCTCGGCAGCAATCAGAACAGAACTCAGGTTAGGAATTGTGAGACTTTTAGTTAATGTAAGAAGTGAATGGAGTGCTTATTGGATAATGCCATGTATGTTTTAATAATACAGAGAGTTCAAGATTGGAGGATGATGATGGAAGAAGGCAAAGGAAACGACCTAAGAAAGAGGGTATTGAGGAGGCAGGACTATACCGAGAACATCCTCTAAAAATTGTCCTTCATATTTATGATGATGAGACTCCAGATCCGAAATCTCGTAAACTTGTCGTGCTCAAGTTCGAGTACTTGTTGAAGTTGAATGTTGTATGTGTGGGAATTGAAGAGTCTCTGGATGGACCAGAGAAAAATATCTTATCCAACGTATTTCCAGACGATGCTGGACTTGAACCTCCTCACCAGGTATGCGGTCACACATGTTTTATACCGACTATTTTCTTGAAAGCATTGATACTCACTTTGTTCTGTTGGCTTGTTACCTTCTGTGGTGATTCAGTCAGCTAAGCTCATTCTTGGTGATGAGCATGTATTTGATGAGAGAAGAACATCGAGGCCATATAAGTGGGCACAACATTTGGCGGGGATCGAGATTTTACCTGAAATGTCACCGTTTGTAACTGGCAAGGATACCCAAAGCAGTGATACAGCTTCTGTGTCTGATCAGCACAATGTGCAGACTGTTCTGCGAAGAATACGGTCTCAGAAAAAAAAAGGCTAAGCTAACTCTTATGTGAGTCAAATCATATTGTATGTTTTATTCATCTTTTGATTATATGAGAATTATGAAAAAGCAATAGCTCGTTATATTTGTAAGACAGTTAGTTATTAGTATCCGTATTTGAAGACTTGCATGTGGTATTTGTAACTCTTCACACATTGTTATGTTGTAATGCGACAACGAGAACAAATTGATCAGAATGATAAGAGTGACTCCGACATCTGAGTCTAGTTTAAGCTTACCAATATCGAATTAAAGAGATACTGATGATCACTATGGCTAGGATGAATATTGAGAGTGCTTACAGTTTAAAAGATGAGAACACAGTTCAACTACACACCTATTCAGCATGATTTATTTACCAAGTATGACCACAAAACTGTCGTTATTTCTAGATTTTTAACCAAAGTCAACATTCAACTATTAGTTTGCTCTTATGTATTTTTACTAAATTTGCTATACAAAAATCAGTAGTCTAAGAGATGTATTTTTACTGAATTTGGTAACATATATCAATTAATATAGTATGATATATTTTAATAGAATTTTGTTAAAATATCAAAATAGTAGATTTTTTGAATAAATTTGTTAGAAATTTAATGTAAAGATATTCTACTGAAATAATATCATATATCCATCCTATAAACAGTGCCACAATAATTATCTTTTCAATATCTTTGTAATAACATATTGTAGACTTAAACGTTAAAGAAAATGACTATGAAATTCGCTTTTGTTATCTTTTTAGTATTTACATCAGGTAAATTTCTTGTTTTATATGCGTAAACAAAATAAAATTTGTGCAAACACAATTAGAGAAAAATATACAATGCTTTAATCTAATAAATATCAAACTTATATTATATAGTGATAGTTATATTTTATTATTTTTATTATACTAAAATATTTTGGTTTTGTAGCAATGATAATGGCAACCGGTCAAAAGGTAGAAAGTAAACGGCTTTTACCTAAAGAAGTTCCTCAGTCTATCTTGCAGCATAAAGTTTCGTTACAGGCTCAGCAACCACAACGTGGTCTTCGTGATTGCCCGACTAAATGTATACAATGTATGGATGTTGGAGCTATCTTTCAATGTTTATGGGTGTGTTGATTTTTAGCAGTATTTTATAATTAAATAAATAAAAATATATGTTTATTAATTGTAAATCTTACTTCTTTGTTTTGTGTGTCTATGATACTCACTAATCATTATATAGGAGAACTGTATAGAGTAACTCACAGAACTAGATTATATATATTTAGATATGATTAATACATATAACATAAATAGTAGATTAAATAAAATGCATAAAAGAAATCCGAAAATATAATAACGATGAAAATCTAATAATTATCTTTTCAAGAGCTTTTAAACCAAAATTTTCTAAGTTTCATGATTCTTCTCTCTCTCGACAATACATATCATTTAGAACTCACATACATGTGTTTTGTAATTCTCTTTTTGTTTAGTAAAAATTAGGAAACGATGCAATCAAAGGAAGAATTCATCAAGTTTCTTGTTGGAATACAATCCAAGTTCCACATAAAAGTTTATACAAGAAATGTCTAATATATAAGTAGTATCCAACTCTCTTCAATTCTCTCTTCTCTCTCAGCTGCCCTCTCTCCCTATGTGTATCTTCTTGTCTTTTATTCTGCGGCTCTTTTTTGTCTCTTGTATTAGGGCTTATTCTTCTACAAGACTCCTTCCTTAAGTAACCACAAGAGTAACGTCGGTTTGTGTCGAGAGCTAATTACTATTGGGCTTTATCTCAACTTCTGACCCAAAAAGATAATAGAGACTAAAGACAATTTGACCCACATTTCTTGGGGAAGGTTCTTGGGGAAGGTTCTTACGGTTACATTAATCTCTTCAAATACACTAACCCCAACGATTCTTCATATCTCGCTGCCGTAAAGAACTCTTCCGACGACTCTCTTCAAAGAGAGTTACAGATTCTTGTCGAACTTAGAGGTTACCCCGGAATCGTTAAATGTTTTGGAGACTCTCTCCAAGAACGTCCCAGCTCTTACGGAAACAAAGTCCACCGATTGCTTCTTGAGTACGCTACCGAAGGTAGCTTAAACTCTTTCATGAACAACTACGCCGAAAGAAAGCTGCCCGAGCCGTTGATCAAAGAGTTCACGTGGATTATTCTTGAAGATTTGGTCTCGATCCACAGCCACGGTTACGTTCATTGTGACATCAAACCCGACAACTTACTTGTCTTTCCTTCTTCTTCCAAGAAACAAGATTCATCATACGAAATCAAGATTTCTGACTTCGGAAACACGTTACAAGAAGGGCAAGTTCCTCAGAACTGGGATAGTGATTGGCGTGGCTGGGGACGCCGGGTTATATGCCGGCGGAGTCTCTCTGTGACGGTGTAGCCAATAAAACCCTAGATTTATGGTCTGTTGGATGTTTGGTTCTTGAGGTGTACACTGGTGTTTATCCTTGGGAAGGGGCTGATACAAATGATCTTGATACTAATCTCCTTGATGGTAAAGCTCCGGAGATACCAGAGTGTTTGCCTTCTGATGCAAAGGACTTTATCGAAAAGTGTTTCTCGAGCAGACCTGAAGATAGAGGAAGCGCGTATGAGTTTTTGTTTCATTCGTTATTGCCTCCTCGTCTGGAACAAGAAGAAAAAGAAGACAAGGAGAAAAAAAAGGAGGAGGAGAGAATAGAGGAGAAGAGAAACTCGTTTTTATTG
>OVBI01001764.1:0-28657 GCA_900406495.1 Sisymbrium altissimum
ATATATTATAATATATATAGATATTGTTAATTATAAATATAAAATTAATATCTTAAAAAAATTATCAATTAAAAAAAATAAATTAAAAATCCCAACGCGTAGCGTGGGTGAAAAATCTAGTTTCGTAAAAAGCTAACCAAAATCTTCTTTCTCTTTTTTAAACCTCTAATGCCAAATTGACCATAGGAAGCAAATATGATTGGTACCACTTAAGCCCAATTCTGTAAAAGAAAACCATATTAAATAGAGACAGACAGGCTTATTCTCCAATCCGAATAAGAGTTTCGTATTTGGTGGTTCGATATTTGTCAATCTTGTTTGCATCCGTATATAATCTCGTCACACAAAGGTTTCGCCTTGCAACGACTTGTTTGATTTCTGTAGATTCTATCCATTGATGGAGGACAATCAGCGAAGCAGGTTCAGCAAAATTTGTGTCTTTTGCGGAAGCCACTCTGGTCACAGAGAAGTTTTCAGTGATGCTGCCATCGAACTCGGCAATGAACTCGTTTGCTCTCTCTCTCTCTCTCTCTCCTTCTCTTATCGTTTGGTTTTGTGACAAACAAAGCAGCAAACTTTTCAAAACATCAAAAGACAGAAATCAACTTTTCACTCAATAGAACGAAAAAACCAGAGCCTTTTCTCCGTTTTTTGAATAGCAAAACACCAACTTCTAAGTTTGCTTGTTCGTTCAACATGTCTTTAACGCAATGGGTTTGTGATTCTGTTTGTGCTCCTCTGTCTATTAGATATTTTACGGATATTGTAAGCTCTTGTCAAGTTTTCTGTTCCCCCCCCCCCCCCCTTTTTTTTTTTTTTTTTTCTNGATGTTCCTCACGGTTTCGTCTCCCTCTGTTTTATGAATGTGTTATCTTTGTTCGGTTGATTAGATTTAGCAAATGTTCTCGTTCCTATGCATTTTTTGTTTGGGATTTGAATGTGTTGTCCATTTGAAAATTGCGTAGGTGAAGAGGAAGATAGACTTGGTTTATGGAGGAGGAAGTGTTGGGTTGATGGGTCTTATATCCAGGAGAGTCTACGAAGGTGGTTTCCATGTACTCGGGTTAGTTTTAAGAGTCTCCAAACAGCTTTATAACTTTTACAACCTCCTCTCATTGCCAAACTTCTCTTAACGTTTTTTGATGGATTCTCTGCAACTGCAGGATCATTCCCAAAGCTTTGATGCCAATTGAGGTATGTGTCTTTTTCTAAAAGCTCAAGTTTTTCCAGCAAGTACCAAACTTGGCCTGAGTTTTGAATTTTATCTGATGATGATTGTGTTTCAATGTTACAACTTGGTTCTTGTGAGCCTTCTTATGATTTAAGATCAGGAGAGGAAGAAGAGTTATGGATTTTATATAGTTAATTTGGGGATTGTATGGTTTACCTTCATCAGATATCTGGTGAGACTGTTGGAGAAGTAAGGGTTGTTGCAGACATGCACGAACGAAAAGCTGCAATGGCAGAGGAAGCTGAGGCCTTCATTGCGCTCCCTGGTGAGAAACGTCCTAACACCCATTCAAAGCAACTTAGTAAAGCTGAAAGTTTTGGTTTTTTACTATCCAAACCACGGATTTTTGTTTCAGGAGGTTATGGAACAATGGAGGAGCTGCTGGAGATGATAACATGGTCACAACTCGGTATCCATAAGAAGACGGTATTATAACATTATCTTTGCTCTGTTGAGAAGGAACAGAGGCTACTATTTCCTATGTTGATTCGTTTGTGATTGTTTCCTGCAGGTTGGTCTACTGAATGTTGATGGCTACTATAACAATTTGCTTGCTTTATTTGACACGGGCGTCGAAGAAGGTTTTATCAAACCAGGCGCACGTAATATTGTGGTTTCTGCCCCAACAGCCAAAGAGCTTATGGAGAAGATGGAGGTACAGAAACTTAGCCTTCCCCTTTTTCTTATTCTGTCATTATCTATTCACTGGTATCTTTTAGAGAAGAAATCACTGGAAGACATTAGACAATTTTGGTATTTTTTGTGTGAAACTTGGTTAAGTGGGTTTGGTTTTGTTTAGAGTTATGTTATAATTGCAGATTCCACCAATTTTTGTTCCTCAGAATTTTTTTTCATATTCTTCACAGGAATATACTCCTTCACACAAGCACGTTGCGTCGCACGAAAGCTGGAAAGTTGAAGAACTCGGAGCTTACCCGGGACAACAAAGCAAGCCGCAATAAACAAACAAACATTATTATTGATTAGCATATGCTACTTCCATTTCAAGTTTCGTCTGATTTATATGCAGAATCCACACCAATGTGTATAAGTAAGCTCAAATCTTGTTGCAATTTGAAACAGCACATTGGGTCCCCAGTCTGAAAGTGTTGCTGATAATGTAGTTAAGTTTGGTTTTTTTTGGGATGTTCTCTCTATAAAGAACCAAAAAAAAAAGTCTCTACCTTTTTTGTGTGTTATGTTAATTTTGGTTTCCCCCAAAGAAAGAAAGGAGGAATCTTTTTGATTGTGGGTGATGCAGAAAAGTCCCACAAGTGTCGTATCATAGTGAATGTCCATTAGAATAGGAGTGTGGTCCCGTATTTGTTTCATTCGATGGCTTCAGTAGAAAAGCACGAAAATGTGAATGATGTGTGACCAAGTTGGACATTGATGGGTTTCTTCTTTTTGTCAAGTGCTTTTTGTGGTGGGGAATGATTGGATATGTCTTCCTCTTTCTTTGTTTCTCGTGTCTCTCTCTTCTACGTTGGATCATTTTGATTAGAGTCATTGACTAGTAGTTTTAAAGGCGATGATGATGACCTTCATGGTAATAACTGATTATTATTGAACGTGGTTTTAGATAGTAATAAAAGGTTTTACAATAGATTCGGTCATAGTTTGATGTATTCTTTACCACTATTTAAATTAATAAAACTATTAATATCACTTTAAAATGAGTTCAGTGGTCTCTGCTTACCAACCACCACGAAGCAGTTCCAAAGATATCAACAACAAATAGAAACAAAACTAGCTAGCGAAATATACATCATCTAGCATAGTCATTTCGAAGAAGAAAACATTTTATTTTTTAGTCAAACAAGAAAACACATTATCATTATTATAATATGTAAACGCAAACGCAAACAAAAAGGGGAAATATAGCTTTAGTTATACTTTAGTCTTTACATTGGATCCCATTGTACTCACAAAGGTATTAGTCTTGCTGATAGACACTTTCGCATGTCCTTCTCAGTTCATCAAGTTCCATCAAAGTTGCTCTCATTAATTTCTTAAGCCAATACCCCTATGCCCATTAATAAAGACATGGGATTAAAGTTCGTACAGGGATTGCTTTGATGTCTTAAACTCGATGATGGACTTAAGTTGATGGCTTAGTAGCTTTGTTTTATTTTCATGCCATTTCCAGTTGTCACCGGTTTCGAACCCATGTAATGCTATCACTAGACCAGTAGACAAGAAAATATTCAAGATTTTCATGTCTAAGATTCTTTTTATCCTTGATTATTATAATGCATCTGTTTAGCTACGCATGAAAATCATACCACTCACACAAGAATTTTGGTCTGGTGAAGAGCTTAAATTCCGCAAATCCAATGCACAAAAGAAAAAAAAAAAGAAACCCATCACGGCTTAACAAACAAATATAACAATCAATTTTGTGACAACGTTTGGGATTATAGTACAACTAAATCGTTGTCAAAATTTTGTTTTTCTTGTAGCGGAAGCGGTCGACGTGATTTCATGTTTTTGTTTTGTTTTTTTTATGGTTCCTCAATCAGTAAGAAGAGATGCTATCTTCTTGACCACTCTTTTGGGACATTGATCAGTGTTTTGTGTGTCACCAACAATGTACCGCAAAACATTAATAGGTTTAAAATTTTGCATTGACATTGCGTAGGCTTTTTCTCTCAACACTGCCCACATCGCGCATGTCGACTTTTTAAGTAATATGTAGTTGTCTTCCCATAATATTTAAGTGTAGCCAACCTTCAATAGAGTCCAACTACAAACTACTTCATTGAGGATTTCCATAGCGATTTTCTTATAAATCTTTTGATTTGCTAATTAACCAAAATAACAATCTTGAAACTCTAATCATTTATAAGTGACACTTGATTTTTCTGTCAAGGTCCGGGGGGGCCAAAGAAAAAAGCTGAATGGGAGTGTGGGGATTAGGGCCCACAAAAAGGAATTGAAACAAAAAAAAGCGTAGAAGATGGTAAAATACGAAAATAGTAAAATGTGACTGTGTCACTTCATTGTCAAACATTTTTGTCTCCCTCAGTTTTGACGTATGTCCTGATTTGGTACCAATATAGGTTAAGCCCCAACCTAATTCGATGTTCGGTTTCTCTTGCATTATGCATCTCACTTTTTCATCTTTTCCCCCTAAACATTGGTTAACAGGTCTTTTTCACTTTCAGTACCGACCTACTTGCACATCATTATCTTTTTCTTTTCTCAATATATAAAAAGAAAAGAAGACCATGGAAGAACAAAGACTTTTCTCAATCTATAAAAATATTAGCTTTGTGTATCTTATCGCGATTGTAATTAAAAAAAAAAATCCATTCTCATTTGGTCAGGAGGGGAATTATCCAATAAAATTTACTAAATCCCAATCTTTGAATGGGTTTCTCTGGAAAAACATATTTTATTCTATCCAGAAGAATGTTAATACTTCAGTCTAGTCTTCAGTATGGATTTCTCTATATCCACTAGAAAAAACCTTTAAAGAAAAATGTAAAAGCCTTTTATTCAAACGGACCCTAAACAGACCGTTGTTCACTCAACTCTTAACTAAATGGGCCTATTGCAAGTTTGCAACAATGAGTATGATGAGTGAGCGAGACATCTTATGAATAACGTGTGTTCGTAATAATGATGTGTCTTATTTTGTTCATTTGTCTGGTCCTTCCAGACGGTTCAAGTGCCTCTCGACCGGCACCAAAACTCACAAGATCATAAATGTCTATGATCTGAGCAAAAATAAAAGGAAAAATACAATAATAATATAACATAAAACCACGTTGCACTCCATGTTATGCGATGTGTATATCCCAAATTCACAGTTTGCACAATTAGAGCCACATAACAAGGGGAACTCATATTTCACATTTCAGATGCCAAAGTTACGTCTATATTTATCCCAGGCTCTGACTTTAACCTGTTCCCATAACTGCAATTTCAATGAGATTAACTCCGAAATCTGAAAATCTGACACCCTCAAGTCACAAATTCGGAGAAAAACTGTGTAAAGCCAAACGCAGTAATAGTCTTTGGTATTTCTGAAGTCTTAGTCTTTCTCTTTCGATGAGGATGATAAGAGATGGTGCAATGTTGCCGCTTGGATAACCGCACTTGGGTTTGTATCCTTTGGTACGAGAGAAGCTGTCCGCCTTAAGTTGAAACCTCTTTCAACACTGGTCTGTCTGGAACGCCGGAATGACCGTGGAAGATGTCTGATAAGTCGCGATGAAGTCACGAGTAATACAACACCTAGCATGATAAGTAACCTGCGAAAAATTTCAAGACTCTCCCATCATCCAAAAACTAAACTCTTGCAATCAGTTATTATGCACACAATGATATATCTCTGGAGAGATCTTTTGCAATTTTTTAATCACGATCATGTGTAAGCGATGTTTCATCTAGAATGACTAACAACACAAGTAACCAGCGACTGGAACCTTACCATCCCAAGAGAAGTAAAAGCCGTCCAGATGGTGAAGTGGGCAATTTCTCACCAAGAGCAAACATTCCTGCAACCACACCTGTTACAATTGATGCCACAGCAGCGCAAGTGGATACTACAATTGCTCTCCCATGTTTTAGTCCCCGAGTCTGGTAAAGTGGAAAAAGAAAAGATTACTAGAATCATGATGAAGTAAATATCCATTTAAAAACGACAGCTAGAGAATCCATTATGTTATACACAACGGTGCATTCTGCACTTATAATAAGACTGAGGACATAAAAATGCTAAGCAAGGACAAATTACCTGATAGAAAAATCCTGTTCCACTACAGCATATACTAATCGAAATGCACATGGGAATGAACATTGCAGAAAATCCCTGCTCCACGAATACAAAACCCATCTTTGATACTACAGACGCCATCCTGTGATCAAACGAGTTATAAGCTATTGTAAGCTATGAAACAAGCTATACATACAGTTCAAACATAGTTTTAGTCACTTTTGAAATGTATCTGCAGACACCAGCACATTGGTCCTCCTTATATGTTTCGTTAATTAACAGCCAATATTACTGGATATATTGGAGATGACTATAGGTAAATATCAGAGGCTAGGTACATAAGACCAAAACGATAAGCTCTTTCATGTTTATGGGTAGCAGAATTACCCGAATAAAATCCCAGATTCCAAGCCATATATAATTTCTTCCACCACTTCATATTCCATCTGCAAACCAAAACTAGCCTTAGTGCATTTGGTAGGAGAAATACAAAGAAAATAACATTAAAGGATAACTTATGCGTCTTATAGCTCAAAAAGTCTAAACAATAAGACAGTTAAGAGGATAATATACCAGCTCCTGCTCCCTGCGCTGGCGTTTATAGATATGAAGCCACGCATTTAGTAGTACCTGGTTGCAAAAAAATTCAACACACGATTTCTCAGAAATATTGCCATTACCACACCAATTAAATGATATCATTATCTGATAAAGATTGAAAAAAAGAAGAAAAAAATATATATCCAATTGGTCTAATGGTCAGACTTGGAAATGTCATATACAGGTCAAGGAAAAGACTAAGTCAAGCGTAGATAAGATGAAAAAAGAGGAGGACATTGTTATGAAATAGCATGGATGAAAGGTACCTACAAACAAGATGGCAACAACAAGTGCAAGCCAGAGCAACTGGAAGACAGATATCAAAGATGCTTCTTGCTCCTCACCACCAGCACCAACTCCTAGAGCGGAAAGGATAAATCGTCAGGATTATAACAGGTGAATTTTCTCAGCTATCATATTAACTTTAAACCGCTTAACAGAATGCAGAAGATGATAGTGGACACGGGTGAAAGTATCGAAAAATTGTTTACCTATGGTGCCAATGCCAGCAACGGTAATCCCAATCCAGTCAAACACATTCATGACTTCCTTCAAATAAAAATGCGAAAAGACAGAAAGAATGGCAAGTCCACATCCCGAGACTGGCTGAACAACAGACACCTAAAAAAAAAAAACAGGTTTCCAAGGAGAGTACACAGTGAATCAGGTTCTAAGGTTAATCATCAGAGCCAATAACCAACACTAGACATCTCAAAGGCAAACAATCTTAGCATCGAAATAAAAAAAGGTCCGGGAAAGTTGTACTAACAGGCGCAAGGGAGAGTGCCCTGAGCATCAACAAAGCCCCAAAAATGTCCATAAGAAAACCTAACGCCCAAGGTTTGTTAACAGCATATGCTCTTATCACCTGAGAAACAAAAAAATCAGAAAATCAAAATCAAAATGTGAACTTTTATGAACGAAATCGAAATCGAATTTCCAAATAGAAATCCGGAAAGAGATCCGGTCGAAATCAAACGGGAATTCAGATTCGGGAAGCAGGCATGCACAAGAGAGGAAGAGAGGACCTTGAGCTTGAGGGAGAGAGGAGGGAGGATGATGGTGCCTTTCTTCTGCAGAACCTTGCCGATATTGTTACCGGCGGTGGCCGCAAGCGTCAGGCAAATCGACTCCCACATGACCGCCGACGATTACCCGAATGCTCCGATTCGTTAAATTAAATTTTTCTTTTCTTTTTTGTTGCCGATGTCTTACGTTATTGACTGGTCAGTAATTACCCTCTCCCCCCTGTTTATAGCAGTTTTTTATTCTTATGTCTAAAGACTCTAATAATATGGCAACCCAATTCACACTTATTTTGATCGACTTTCATTTGACTATTTCTGAACAATTAATTTCTTTCCTTTTTTAGTTTTAGTTTGGTAAAGCTTTGCAATGCAAGACTGCTAAACCCTCGCTAATTGCGTTTACATAACTTTCTAATTAATTTCTTATAAGATATATTTCTATAAATATAAATGGCAAGTGCAGATATGTATACTGATTTAGCAAACCAAATTTGTGTAACTTACAATAGAATGATATTAGCAAACACACAATCGAGACCTGTTTTGGCTAGACCTTGGTGTTGTTGCAACTCCAATATGAAAGATACGTTGTCCGTTTTTAGGCAGCTTCTTCATTACTTGAAAATATTGACTTTGAGTTTGTATTATGGTACTGTGTGTATATGCATTTACGAAGCTGAGAGGTGTTCAAATTAAGTTTGTTGATTGTGTTTTGGCTCATCTAATTCGATTCGGTAATTATTGACATACAACTCCCTTTATACTGAAGTAGATTTGAAAACAGAGTGATGTTGGAATAGAATCGAGTCTGCCACCAGTTTCTGATGTTCAAAGAACTAATCATGACAAGGAACCATTGACCTAATCTTTAGTTAACAAGTGGATAATCTCTAGGTGACAAATAAAATTACATGTCCTGCCTTGCAAGTCCAGGCTCAGATCAAAACCGACAAAGCTAAGTGAAAAAAACTGACTCAGAAACGAAACCCTCGAGATCATAGTGATTAGCCATGCACAGCAAGGAATCATTTAGATGAACTGAACTTTCCTTCTGAGAATCTCAGGTTGAGTTGATAACCTCTGAAAGTGTACCTAAGGATCACTCAAACACTCAAAATAGATGGCTATTGTTAAATAAAACCAGAGCAATTTGGATGCAGAGTTCTGTGAGTGGATCATGGAGGGATGGTAACCAAATTTATGTGAACATACCTAAGAGAACCAGAAAGGGAGAGACTGATTCATCACCGGATGTGATTAGTCAAACGCAAAAACCCAACCATATCGAAGTCTAATGGTATACAAAGATTATATAAATGACAAAACAAGAATGGATCATATCTCATGAACTAGCAGCAACACAAGAGACCTTTGATTAATCTACGGGTGCAAAAGATTCATCCAAAGCTGTGTGAAACTCGATAAAAATATGTAAACTAGTGATCATATATGATTTTGTGGCGTTGCAGCCATCACAGTTACATTGAAGAATACAACACACAGAGATATATATGAGGAAAAAGAGAGAACACAAAACATAATTATAATTACTTGAGGAAATCAAAAGTCGAAGAAAAAAAAAGGAAAAAAAGAAACCCAAAGCTCAAAGAAGAGAGAAAAAAAAAGAAAGAAAGATCACCACCAGCCATAGACGACTTGTGTGTACCTCTGCTTAAGCCATCTGAAGCTTTTTCTAAAAGAGCCTTTGACTTTGCCTTCAACACTATACATCTTGTAGCTGGCGACCCTTTTCTTCCTCTGGAGCTCCGGGTCCGTTATCCCCCACGATTTCGACCTCGCTATCGACTTCCCCTTCTTGGGATCGTACATGTTGTTCTCCGTCGCCGTCGCGTACGAAGCGCTATAGCTCCTGAAGTCCCCGTTACCGGGACCGCCGTTGTAAGGCTGGATCTGCATCCCTCCGTCATACGGTCGTTGACGGCCGTAATCTTCCATTGAAGCCGGCGAGAGAATCTTTTTCTCTCTCTCTCTCTCTTCTTTTTCTGGTTACAGCTCAGAGAAGAATAATTGAAGAGACAAAGGAGATGAGAATAATAGTGTAACGCGAAAGCCGTGTCTTTTGAGCTGGTCTCAATTTGACACTCGGACGGACGTTTTTATTCTTTTCTTTTCTTTTTAATTTCTTTTCTGACTGTTTTTATATTTGAAATAAAAAAAGCAAGTCTCGATAAGAAAAAGGCAAATAAACGAAAAATCTATACAGATTATATTGAAACAATAACGCTGTTGAAAATTTGGTCATTACGAAACAGAAGAAAATAAAATTAAGACTTGTATTGTTATTTTTTACCACTTGAGAGGAATTAATACTAATTGATAAAGAAATCGTAAGGTTTTTCTTTTATGGTAGTTGACCGTTGACGGTTGATGTGAAGATGAAACGGTCAATGGGCTAATTGTGTGTAATAATGTTCAGGAAATCCACAATATAAATTGACGTGATGTTAGTATTCACATATTCGTGTGGGAACGTGACTACCAGCAAAGATACAAAGGCCATATCAACCTTTAATCAATGGCTTAATTTTCCACGAGCTATCATTTTCCCACATGAAAAGTAGTTTATTTTATAAATTAATAAGTATCAGAAAGTAAGTTGATAGAAATATCAATCGCTAATTTTATTGTTTATAATATACATAACAAAGCGAAATCATAGCTAAGGTAAGGAAGGTCCCAAAGTAAACGTCACATAGAAAAAAAAGAAAGATAATTTGATGTATAACGTACCAATTGAACCAAGTTTGCTAACATAACATTTTCTATTATGTCAGAAGAAGGGTAAACTGACCAAGAAAGTTTTATTATTACGAAAGGTATGTTAGCAAATCTCCTAGGTCTAAACCAAGTCCAAACATTTTTAATTCCTCTTTGGTCCACGGAGAAATCGAGACTACTACTTCTAAACACTTTTGTAAACAGTTGGAGAATTTTCACTCGAAGAAGAAAATCTAGTGCGTTTATTGCATCTTTCTATTCTATTGGGACAATTTTCAACAACGAGATAAGTTTTCAACCTTATATATGCAATATGTTTAGCCTCATATCCCACACTCAAACAATGTTCTCCAAATCTCCACACACAGATATATATGCATAATGACAAATAATATATAACATAAAAACCTATTACACATCCTACCAATTCAATTTTTCACTATGTATCCATTTTAAAGCACACATACCATACATCTTATATTTCAACTCTTTGTTATTGTATGTTCCATGGATACATGGAAAATGGAAGAACGGAAGACGAATAAAAATCAGACCCAGCCTGAAAACCTTAAAAAGACTTGAAGTCTATATCTTTAAAACATACAACAAGGTCAAGGACTCACGGTTAGGTGAGATAAACAAATAAAAAATCACGTGATACTGATTTGTGTCGAAATCGCATAGCACGATTTGACACATTATCACACCATACTCTTCATCATTACCATCATCGTCGTTTATTAAAACTTTTTTTTTGCTCAACAAATATAACAACTGTTTTAGTTCTCAACTTTTCTTTTACAGCTGAAAACGAATAAAATCGAATCAATGAATTCACAAGTCCAGACTCAGAAACCGGACTCAGAATTAACTTATCATAAAACATGTTGCGACAGATGCAGCGAATGGGGGCTTTTCGGCCTCAGTAATCTTAGCCCAAGTCCACAGGCTCCTTGACATTTCCAGTCCATTACGTAACCGGGAAACGGATAAGCCATATTACCGAGAATCGAATCGAATCGTTTTAAATCTAGAAGAAGGGATAAATGATGACGATGACCAGCGTGGTTCTGTTGTCCACTTACGATGTGGGGTTTGGTCGGCAAATTCCTCCCGACCACGTGTCTCCTCGGGGGCTCTCCACGTGATTCCCACGCCGAAAGTGGGAAAAACAGTGTTTCCAGTATCGGAGAGAATCTTAACAGTACTAATACTAAAATATCGTCTGTGTGGTCACTCATATCTCTCCTATTCCTTTTAATCGATCCACAGAGTGCTGAGTATACATCTGTATCACCACACATTTATATGTCAAAGCTTTAATTAGTACAGTCATTTGTCCCACGAACATGCCTTCTTGATCTCTAACACCAACACCAACGCAATACTTTATAAAAAAAAAATTAAAATAAAAACCAAGGCAATACTGATATCTCTAGTACACACTACACACAATGTAAATCATGTTTTGTTTTTATACTATACAAAACGTTGGTTAGTATCGTACTTTTGACTAGATATGTGATTTGAGACACAAAAAGAAAAAAAAAAACTTAAAAATATGTGACTGTGGTAAGCTAGTAATCAATTTTGACTAACTAGATGAATCAATTGCAAGACAATTACTTTGCCTTACTTATACTTAAAGAGCTGACGTCTTTTTTTGTTTACTGTTATCTTCGTTACCACTCAGTTCAGGTGTCTAAATGCATTTAACTCTCTTTTACCTTTGGTTCATTTTTTTCCCCTTTCGTCGAGGCTTCAACTTCAAGCAACACCGAATCCATAATAGATCCAAACTAGAAGTCAAAGTGAATATGTCCCTCGAAAGTCGAAATCTTATCGTTTGATATATACATTATTACATAGATTTGCCAATAGAGAGATATATGAGTGACCCACACAGACGTTATTTTAATATTAGTTTTTGAGATGATAGAACATTATATCACATCAGGTATGTAATTTTCTAATTTCCGTTTTACTTGTAAAGTTGAAATATGCGTTTTAGCTTATAAAATCTTAACCATTTATAAAATGAAAAAAAACTAAACTTAGGGTTTTTGCTCAAACGTTCTAAAAACACATCAATACAGACATATTTTTCAATAGAGTTGCATACATATATTATATATATATGAACGCAAATTTCTTCAATCACAATTTATGACGTTATTCGTCCGTTCAGGGGTTGGGCTATCACTCACTTAAGTGCGATGAAGATCACAAGTGTATGTCGTCGCCGGGCGACAAAGTATAATGCCTACATAAATAAATTATTAAAAATGCATAAGAAAACCAGAAAGAAAGGAAAACAAAAACAATTTATAATTTATGGTGCTGTTGTGTGTGTGTGTTTTGCCCAAAAAGGAAACTTGTTAAGGAAGGACAATCGTATGCGCACTTCCATATTCGGAATTATTAGCTCAGATTTAATATTTAATTATTTAGTGGTATATATTCTTTCTCTTGACAGGATAAGTGACCAACTATCTCCAACTCTGAACCTGGTTGTACGCACCAATGCTGCAATGCATCAGGTCAGTTATCATTATTCCATGTACGCATTCTCAGCAGAGCTCATCTCACCGTGGATTTGGATATATATATAAAAAAGAAGAAGGTAAAATTGAGGTAGGTCCGTAGGTAAAATAAGAAACTATAGCTAATAAAAAGGAGAAATATAATCAAACAACTAGAACATTAAGAAACTATTAATAAGAAACTTAAAAAATAAGATAAAAGATATAATTCTGTACAAAATTTTAACTCAAAACCAGTTCGTAACATAGTCATCTTATTTACTCTTTGGGTTAAGTTTAGTCTCGTTTTTAGTTTACAGATCCTCTAAAAATAATAAAACAAAATATGTGGTTAACTACATGTTGTAGATAACAATGGCACATAGACTATTTGGTTATATATATTTCGATGGAAGATTCTTGTAACTATATTAATGTAATTTTGTGATGGAATCATTAATTAAAGACGAATTTGATGGAGGAAATTTTATTAACATAGAGCATATGGCATACAGTTTTTAAATGTTTTTTTTTAAAAGCATGCATGCTTTAAGTTGCTTTAGCGCCGTATTGAATATTTGGGTGTGGCTGAACTTTTTCATGATGAGGCTCTGTTGATTTGTAATTGGTCGGTCAATTTTTTTATCCATTAAATCATATAAAGAAAACAAAGTCATATATGCTTTGCTCGAGCTAAAATTCTTATACTAATTTTATTCCTAATTAATTAATATGAGAATTAAACTTCATCCAATGTTTTTTTTGTTTGACAAATTGCATCTATATTATATTCCGAAGTTTTTGGACCACATTAATTAGTTATAAATATGCATTATTAATTGATACGTTGTTCACATTAAACATTTTGGGATATTCCGAAAGTAAGTTGCCACCAAGAGCATATATGTATTATTTTTTGTGTGTGAAAAGCATATTTACATATGTGATCTGTTTAAGACGCATTGACAATATATTAAAAATATGTACATATATAAAATACAGTGTTGTAATGTATATATATATATATATATATATATATATATATACTAATGATACATAATCGTGAAATAATGATAGTTTTTAAAAGGGGTTGTGTTTTAATTTGATTAGCAAAAGCAAAAGATGACTTCGAAAAAACCAAGTAGTAAGTCGGCATCTTAATAGATAGAGCCATTCACGTGGTTAGAAAACGGAACAATCTTTATCAATAATTCATGAGAGAGATTTGAGTTTTTTTTTCTTTCTCTCTCTCTCTTTGTTTTTATCCCATTCTCTCTCTTCCATTTGGATATAAAAAGGCCCGACAGGTCTCAGTTTCTTCCCACATCCAAAGATAGAAAGATGTAAGGTCTAGAGTCTTGCTCTTAGTTCCCTAATAGAATTATGATATATAAGTATATAATCTTAAAGATATCATATCTATTTACACACACATATAAATATACATTTTATATATGGGTTTGCGCAGATAGAAGTAGATTTATTTATATATATGTGTTCATATGAAATTAGATTTATCAGTTGAATCGATTGTTTTCGACAAGCCAAGGTTTTCGATCGAGTCTGGTCATCGACGGTAAGAGGAGGTGACAGAAGAGAGTGAGCACACATGGTGGCTTTCTTGCATGCTTTTTAAAAATTAGGGTTTCATGCTTGAAGCTATGTGTGCTTACTCTCTCTCTGTCACCCCTTCTCTCTCTTTTTCTTTCTAACATGGTTAATTATAGCTGGTAAAAGATCTCGATTTGGTTTGATTATCCTTAGGTTCTATATATACTTATACTATCATCAAATAGATAAAAGTAATTTGAGGTAGGAAGGTTGACTCCTGCTCCCAAGCTGGCACTTTGTTGGGGAATTGGATTATCAAAAATTGGTTCCCGACCAAAAGACTATGTGCCAAAAGCTCGAAATTTTCTTATTAACAAAGGAAAAGGTAACGATATGAGAAGTTCGTAACTAGATCTGGTTTTAATTGTTAAACTAATTTTTGTTTTACATTTATATAGATAAGATATTTTTGTTTTTACGCCATAGATCAAATATTTGTTTCATGGTTATATAGATATGCAGAACTTTACATTTCTAATAGATACAATGATGCAGATGGACTTATACAAATGCCTTTACTCGATTTATTGACTATATGCAGCTAATCAACTCGGACATACACTGAAGTCGTACAAAAATAAAGAGAGCACTGTAGAAAGTCTGAGAACATTTGCTAAACAAACGATCGGGAATGTTTTGCAAAAACGGCTGCGAAATTGTACTTCATTTCTCATAAGAAACGTAAAACCATAGACAATATGGATTAGTTAGCTAATTAAGTTATTGGTGATTTGAGATTGTTTATAGCTTGTAGGTAAACGATAATTATAGTAACTAGGGGTAGTCATTTTGTCTTCTCCTAAGTTTCGTATAACAACATACAAGATTACATATCTATTTCGTTAATATCCACTAGTTCATGTTTCCTAATTCATTGGTTCACATATATATACAAGTTTTATGCAATAGAGTTTTTTTTTTGATAAAGAATATGAGAGACAACTCTCCTATATATACACTTAACATATTTTCCATGTTTTGTACGAACAGAAATGTGAAAGTAAATGTTTTTATGTCTGTCATATTTTTAAATGAAAAATTTATGAATTGTATGTGATTACGATTATGCAAAACGAAGTCAACCAAATAGCTGCGATAGATTTGTAAATTTTTGTTAAGTTTTCTTTTTCGAATGATTGCTAGTTTAGAAACTTCATGGCAAAATAACTCGGGAAAAAGTAGAACTTTGTGTTGTAATAGATGTAAGCGATACTTATTAAGTTATTAATCAAAAAAATGGTAAGCTCTGCCAAAACAAAAAAAAAATATATAAGCGATAAATGAAATAGATCTTTCTTTGAAAAACTAATGTACGATCATCATATAGTTGTTGTATTCAAGTATCCGAATTGTTCTAATGGCAATGTTAAATTCCAGCAATTTATACATGTGGCAGCTACAAATTGGAAGTGCAATAACCACACTTGATGAAGAATGCAACAACTTACAAGACATGAAATAGCAACAGCTTACAGGCTTACAGCAACTTTGCTATCTCATTTGTTCATCTGTAAAGTTGCTCTTGTTCAATTTTCAACAGCAAAAGAAAGTTGTTCTTCAATTCTGTTGAGATTTTGTTTTAAAGCAGAAGATATTTATAAGCACAAAATTCATTTACGATTAATGTTTGGACGTAGATAAATTTTCATTTTGGATTAAAACTGTTGAGATACTTGTGTTATGCAGTTAGACGCATCATATGATATGCCTTATCAAATTTGCCATATGCGACCAATAAACTCCGATATTCCACAATTACAAAGAATTCACTATCACGAAAGCAAAAGAGGACTCGAGTAGATTAGGTAGGATCCTGTGTCACGAAACCAACGATTTGGGAATGTCAAGAATGGTTCCTAAGTTATTCTTAGATTTTACATCAGAATACATTTTAAAGAAAAACATAGACGATTCGGATCCAAGTCTCAAAACATAGTGCAATCATGTAATATATAGTAATCTATTGATGTACTTCGCTTAATTATCTCTATATGTTTTTTTTTTTCATTCCTTCATAAGAAAAAATAAGAAAATTTTCAAGACTCCAGTGGTGTTGTCTCAGTAATTTGCAAGGGAATGGGACTGTTCTCTTCTTTCTCGTTCGGACTTTCCACTTGTTTTTCTTCGACTTGGGAAGTTACACCGTTCTCTGATGCACTCGTTATGTCGGTACTGATGGTCTTTGCTAGTTTGGTGGATGGTTCTTGAGAGGACGAAGCAGCTAAGATGCGACCTAGACCGTCGTATGCGCTCTTGGCATCCATAACGATACTGGCACCACCTGGATAACACCGGCCAAAGCATGTGGCGCAATGTGGAAAAACCACCTGTAACGACAACGAACCAAAGTAGAAAAATGGGCAATGTGAGTTAGGCAGAGAGGTGTTCTATCTAGAACAATGACGATCCAAAAAACTGAGTTACTCTTAGTTAGACAAGTAACAGTGGCTACTGACTCGGTCCTTGTTGATACAAGATTGAGATGAGATGTAAAATTGTACCTCGACAAAAGCTCGGCAAAGTGAGAGGAAGAGATTGGATTCATTGAGTCGAAGCATCCGAGTTGTGTTGTATCTTAGTAACGAGTCAGAGACAGCCTGAAGTCCTTTGATCAATTCATGAGCAATAACATTCTTCAGACTAAGCGGGGCACAAGGACGTAGTTCGTTCAAAGCAGCAGATACACCTGTGGACATAGCCGGGATTATCAATGGCAATCAGATCAGAAGAAGAACATCATCATCCATAATATTACATAACCTCTTCATGTAAGGTTTTGCCTGTTGCCATGCAGGCCCTACCTACTCCTATTTCTGCTCTTATACATGCTGCTACTATGGTACCATTGAGACTGTATAATCGTCTCACCGTTTATGAAAACTGCAAGAGGCGGGTGTTCCATCAAGTATGATGGAGGTGTGACGTCATCTTTGCTATCGTCAATAATACCACTTGATGGGAAGCCAACAGATGGTAACGGAACCCATCGATGTGAATCCAAAACTAACTGGAAGTAAAACATCATGAAAAATTTAACTGAGAGATTCAAGAGAGTACAATATGTGATTGATAGGAGCAGGAGTTTTATATCCGACCATGCTAGAGAAAAAGTTAAAGTTTTGTGTTTACGCACCTGGAAATTCTCAACTGCTGTGTTCATATTCTTGGAAAACAAGTTTAGAACCGCCCTGTAGAAAATATGTTAGTCAAATACTGATTAGCTTGTAAAGAAATAAGTGAAGAGATTATGATAAAAGCAAAAATTTATAATAAGAAGAATCGTTACTCTTCAAAAAGAGGAGGAAGCAAACCCCGGAAGTCTAGCCCAACCCAACCAAGCCCCATAGCACAGTACTGTGTTACCATGAGAAGAAGGTAAATGTCAAACAGAATTGCATAGAGTACTCAAAAGCGAACATATGGGATGCAAAAGAGCTTAACCATGCACTGATCCAATATATTTGATAGAGATCCTCCTTCAGTAATCTTTGGAAGCATAATTTTCAGAGTCTTCAGGTGCGATGTTATTTGATGCATGGCCCAGCTAAAAAGGAGTCCACCATCATAATTTTCTTCACTTCCCGATGTATCATCAGCAAAAATAGCTCGATATTGATTAACTACATCAAATAGGTGCATTCTGTGACAGTTTATCATGCCTTTTAAATACTCATAAGCATTTTTCTGGTCTAGATCCTCAAGAATTCCAGTGAGCCATGCCTCACGGCATCTTAAGAACTACACAGAAAGAAGAACCACTCAGAAGTGAAGACATAGATTACAGAATGAAGCACCCGATAGACAAAGGAATGGAATACAGTGAGAGGATAAACTCAAATGGTTGTACTGTATATGTCAAAATAGTTCACCTGTAACCGCATTTCATACTCGCCAAAGACTCCTATTCGGCGTAAGTATCCAATAATTCGGAGACATTCTGGCAACTGAAATAGAGAGCAGCAGCAGAAGATTGAGCCTCCTAGATTGCTAAGCTTAACCATAGTTCACAGAATACAAACAGACTATATTCACACACGATACCTGTATATTTGAGCGCAATTTCTGGAGAAGCTGTGAGAGAAGTGACTGAGTTGTTTGTCTGACCTCCGCTGCAAGTGCTTGGATAACAGGCAATCTTGACATTGAGAGAAGATTAGTTCTTAAGAGCTAAAAGCTTGAAATTTCAAAGGGAAAAAAATTTGAAGAGAAACATAAAAACATAAAACTCACTTAGGATGCATGGTTGCAAGTTTCGAAACAAATGCTTCAAGGTCAAGAGCTTCATCAAAATTTCCGTTCCTCACGCATCTGATAAAGATACAATTCATTATGCATAGCACTTAGAAGCTGGCTTAACGGTCGGTCGGGAATAAATATTCACGTTTCTCTCGTGAAAGGCATGAGAAGAGGATTGACGGGAAATCAGTCTGAAAGTTATCTAGTAGCTTACGTGTCCATAAGCTGAGGAATCTCAAGCAAGTCAAGAAGAGTGCTGTGATTAGCCAGCAAAGCTTGATTCATCTTCCTCTTCTCCAGAATATTCTCCGCAGAATCGATAAATTCAGTGCAACCAGACGTGAGTTTGGGGACCTCGCCAATCTGCAAAAGGTCAGAGGATGATTTATATAGATGTGCAAGAACCCGATCAGGCTTTCTGGAAACAGGGAAGAAGCTCAAAGCTACATTCCTAAACCAACGATTCATTCACCTATTCCCGAGACGTTAGTTGCCAGCTGAGTCTACAAAACTATGGTTCATGCCTAGTACTAGCTTCCAGATACTAGCAGAGAAACTTCCACTGAGCAAGTGAATGAAGTCTTACAAATTCCAAAAGCAGAGAGATATAACTTACCAGAGACTCGAGATGCTTATCAATGGAGGATACTTCCTGGCGGATGGCAAGCAAAGCATCTGCAGCGGTGATAAACGCGCGGTAATTCCCAACTGCAACCTCTTGCATTTGCCTCTGAATCCGCTCCGCGTCCACTCGGAGCAGCTCCGGCTCCTTCGAACAAGGTAGATTCAGAGATCCATGCGCGCAGAGATGATCCGAGAATTACAAGAGAGAGAGAGAGAGAGAGAGAGAATTACCTTGTGGAGACGATCAAGAGTGAAGGAGAGGAGCTCGGATACGTACGGTTGCTGAGAAGCGGAAGCGAGAGAGAGAAGGCTCGCCGTCGCCTCCGGCGGAGACATCTCTCCAACCTCCGTCGCCATTCCGAATCTTCCTCCTGAAGCCGCGATCTTATCAGAATGTATTACAGATCCAGAAACAACACAGAGGAGATTTCACGGATTTTTCAAGGAGTTAACATCAAAATGTCTTTCCCCGTTTGGATCTGAAATCGCTCTTCCAGTTTTCTTTTATTTTCTCCCCCCACTCGATAGATTCAAGGTGTTTCTTTTTTTTTTCCTTCCACTGCGTTTAATCCTTTTGGATTAAAACAACATTAGTTACTTTTTACTGAAACTAAATAAAATTTTATACAGTACCAATTTTTGTTTTTCTTTCTTAAATCATTCATATTTATATCCTCTAGCATATATATGAATATGTGTATCGATTTAAAAATATAGTCTACTATAATAGATTTAATCTACATATTTTCGTCACGATTCATTATCATATACTCGCATTTGTACACGTCGCGAAAAACTGGTCTATTGCGACTTTTGTCACGTGAGAAACAACTACATGCGGGTAAATTATACATTTACGTTAGACTTTTAGGTTTAGTCGATAGTCTCTGTCCGACTTGATCATGTACAGAATCAGCTAGATTAGGCCGATTGAGTAGCTCGTTTTCACAATTCCTAAATCTAATACTTTTGATGATGTTTTAGCCGTTTTATTGGCGTCTGGTTTTTGATGATCGATGTCACATTTGATGAAAAAAGGAAATCTTATATTACACCAAAAAATGAATACATATAAACAATACTATATAAGTAGTATACTTAAAATTATAGTCTTTTACACTAACGAACCGTTGAGGAAAATAGATAGAGAAAATACAAAAAAGTAAATCAAGAAACATGAAGAAAGGAGAGAAGTGGCATGTGATGCCGTGTAGAAATAAAAATAAGGATATGGGTAAGGAGGCTGCTGCCCTTGTGACTGTCCCTTTGGCGACGGAGGCGGCGATGGTGTTGATGGTGGCGAGCCTTTTACATCTGAAGAAAGCGGTGGAGGTGGCGGTGTAGACTCAAAATAGTAAAATCGTGGTGGTGGCGGATGGATGACTGTGATTAACGGTGGAGGTGAAAGCGATGGTGGAGAGCGTTTGTGAGGCGGTGGCGGTGGTGGAGAGGATGACGGCACTGAGGGAGACAGAGGTGGTGATGTGGAAGGAGACGGTTTGGAGGGAGGAGGAGAGCATATGGTGGGACATGTGGAGCATTCACTGATGCAAAGAGGAGTGAGGACATCTGTTTGATCGGACGGTGATGATGCAACTAGTATGACCATGATGATGATGATGATGAGGCCCATTTTGATGATCTAGAATTGGTGTTTAGAGTGGAAATGGTCATTGCTTACTCGGACATTTATAAATCACCAGGTGGGTTTCATACGAGATGCTTTCTTCATAAATTGTGTTTTGCTGGAAAGTTAAACACTAAAACTGAGAATATTAAAAAGTTCAAAATGACAATGTATGTTAAGTTACATACTCTTTTCTTTTCTTTTTTCTAGGTAAAGATGTAAACATAATTTACAATTAGTTGTACAAACTTACAAATGATAGGAAAACCGACTACATTTGTTTATATTTTGACTATTAAATACAAACACTGTGCTTCAAAAATCAAATTGATTATGTGGAATAATACGTTTCTGCTTATATGAGAAAAATATGCCAAGATTTAATTAACAGGAGTTGGATGTCAATATACTCGTAAAGTGTACAAAAGAAACTATCTATATGATTTTATTTTATTGAGGAGATTCCTTTCTCAATGTGTACTCAAAAAACCTATCTATTGAGAACCAATTCTAGAACCGAAAAGTATCACACTCTCCAAATCCCTTTTTTGTTCTGTCATTGTTCTTTTATACTTTGCTTTCAAAGTTGGCTTTGTATCAATTTCATTTTTAAGATATTGGCTTTCGATTGATTCTGTCATCTTTAATTTAATATATTCTTATTCTATTGTATAATATATCGTTACTCCGAGAAGTATTTGTAGTTGTAATCCGGTTTTATGGAAATCCCAAATGTTGAAAAAAAAAAAAAAAAATGGAAATCCCAAATTAACGTCCAGTTTCCGCAGATATATAGAGTGGCAATATATTCAATGTAAATGAGTATCTACATCAACCAAAACGTCACACTAATTAACAAACATTTTTTTTGTCAACAAAATATGTAATATGCGGGGTTGAATTCGGATAATGAGACACTATCACCAAAACGTATATACCGATGAAGGAGATATAAACCATCGTTTTCTCTAGCCTATGAAATGATGTTAAATAAACACACCAACATAAATAGTGTGTTCCAAAAGTGATCAATGAATTAGACTAAGTGGTTTGGGGTTCCCAGAATTTTTATATCTCATTCATCGACATAAACGGTTTTGTTGACAAATAATGGCTAAAACGGTTCAGCGACACTACTTTTTGGTGAGCTTTCCAACAAGTCTTTTTCATCTACTTACCAAATTGAGACCAACTGAAGCTATTAGTGATTTCTATTTGTTTATTTTAATTTGAAATGTAGTAGAAAAAGAGCACAAAAAAATGTTTTGGATCTACTAAACTGGTCAACGACGTTTTGACTATTTCCAAATTTCAGTCGGGTGAATATATGTATATAACATTTACATTTGGATAGATATACATAGTACAAAATAGAGAGATTAAAGAGTATGATATAAAAACGATATTACTCTCTCGATGTCATTTAAAGTGATTTTAAAGTTTATATATACACATTAATAAATTATTTAATTTTCTATTTTTTTCAACTAATACATCATTTATTATCTTTTCCAAAACAATACACAGTAGAATATAAATAGTCATATTTATGAAAAGTTAATAAATTTTGTACTAAAAACTAAAAAAGCAATAAAAAAAATAATTTAAAAATTTTCCTCTAAAAAATCACTTAAACTAAAATAAAAAGGATGTCAAAAAAATTAAAATTAAAGGAATATCATTTTAATTAAAACGTTTGAAAATAATTACAATGTGTAGGTAAAATCCTCATGTGAACAAACACAAATAAAATTACTAAAACTTTGCATACGTTTGTTCATCCTAATACAATGATGTAAACATTGATGAATAAAATTAATTGGAGATATACTTTCATATATACCCACATGATGATCATAATGATCAGGATCATTATAACGAAACTGATATTCTTTCTCAATGTCAATTTGAGGACTTTGTGCTGGATTAAAAGAATATGATTCCTCTTTTAAATTGGATTCTCCCATATTATTTGATGCATCTACAAAACAATTATCAAAAAAAATATCAAAACAAGAATGGCACCGCCTATATATTTTAAAAGAATATCATCATACACATATTTATCCTAAGTAATTGAGAATAACTTACATGATGAAAGGATAATTAGAAAAATGAAAAACAAAGCTCTCTTCATTTGATTTTAAAGTTTCAATATTCTTCAAAGAAAAGAAAAAATCGCTTTGATTTTTCTTACTAGTTGTTTTGAGTGCTCGTGAAGTCATTAAAGCTAAGATATCATATTTATAGGTCTCTTATTAGATGCAAAACAGTTTGATGTCAACAACAAAAAGAAGTTACAAAAGAGTTAATAATTAATATGTTCTTATCGACATTTTGTTGTAAAATTGGAGTTAAAAAACTATCCTTATGGGCTACTATTTTAACGCTCCTTATTGACTACTATATTAATGTGAAAAAGTGTTTGTTAGATATTCATTATTGACTAAACAATGTGTTGTATTATCATGTAACGGCGTCTTAAAATACCATCCAAAACTAGATACTTAACTGAGGAGGAACATAAATGACAATGTTTGAATAAATCATTAGCTTCATCTTCGTTACGCTACGTATGAGAAGTGAACATTAACAAATAAACAATTGCATTTTTGTTCAATACTCTTAAGCGGAGAACCAGAAAGGTGGAAGTATTATGATACAGAGATATAATACTGACAAGGGTTAGATTTTAGTTAAGTCATCTCTGCATGGCACTTCACTTACCACTTTCTTAACTTTATTTCCTGAGAAGCAAGCAATCTTTCTAGTGGTTCCTCATAGAAGTCTTCAAAAGTTTTGAGAGATATATGATGTGCAGACCCAGTTGCTATTTCTGGCATCCTAATGAATAATATAGCATATTCAAAAAGTAAGCAGTGACTCAGTGAAGTTTTAGTAAATGTAAATATTGTGTTTTGGGTTTTATATATGTATCATAATATACCTGACTCATTATCCATACCCAAGCTTCTTAATCGGATAAGCTCCGGAACTATATCCTTTCCAAGATCTGGTCTATCTTTTTTTCTTAACTCTGCACATTTTAGACACAACTTCGCAAAATTTGTAGCTTCTTCGACAGGCCAATCAGGCACGACCGGATCAAGCAAATCCTTGAAAGTTCCTTTCTCAATTGCTCTCGACACATGATGAGCCAGACCCATCGGACTCTTTGCAGTGATGATCTGAAGCAGCATTATACCTAACGAATATATGTCTGATTTCGTGGTTAACTTTCCTGTTTGCTGGTACTCGGGGTCTATGTAACAGAACGTTCCTGCTGCAGATGTCATGTGGTACTGCGTGACGGTATTAGCCACTGACGCAGGGACTAACCGAGCTAATCCAACGTCACTGATCTTGCTCACATAGTTTCTATCCAAGAGTATATTGGCAGGTTTTAGGTCACGGTGAACTAGGGGCTCTGGCTTTGTTTGGTGAAGGAAGGAGAGCGCAGTAGCGATCTCTGCTGATATTTGGAACCTTTTCCTCCATGAAAGAGGCGGCGAGTTTCCTCTACGAAAGAGTCTATCCTCTAAGCTCCCATTTTCTAGGAACTCATACACCAAGCACCCATATTCCGGACACGCACCAAGGAGAAGAACCATGTGAGGATGTCTGATGCAACTTAGAACCTCGACTTCTTGTTGAAACTGCTTCTTTCCTTGAGCAGCATCAGGTCTCAAGACTTTAATTGCAACTGGAGTGTGATCAAGTGTGCCTTTATACACGGGTCCGTATCCGCCTTCTCCTATTTTTCTGTTAGTCGCGAATCTGTCAGTAGCTTCTTCAATCTCTTCTATAGAGTATTTTCTGTACCGGAGATCGTTTTGTACCAAAGCACTAAGAGCACGGTCTTTCTCCTGCGATTCCCTTCTTGCTTTCATTTCTGCTTGCTTCCTTCTTTGTCCTTCCAATTCTGCCATCCTCTGCGCTTTCTCAGCTGCTTCCATTGCAGCTCTGCATTTGGCCTTCTCCATCTCTGCAACAGCCAAGGCGGCCTCTTCAGCGCTCCTAGCTTCCTCAAATCTTCGAGCTTCTTCCATTTTCCACTGATTAAGCTCATTTGCCTACAGAAACATGAGAGCCAGAAAGTATAAGATGGAGCAAGAAAGCATCCTCATCAACTAGTTCTGCTTCATATCTTACCTTCTTTTTTGCGTTAAGTGCTTCTTTGCAGGCTGAGCTGTACATGTCCATGGTTTGCCTGAGTTCAATCTTTAACCTTTTCATCTCAGCTTCAATATCTCTCTGCAATAAGTACCAACCATTTAGTGCATGCTAATCTTATTTCCCAAACTCGATATTATCATACAAAGTATTGCTCTACTGTTAACATACAGTTGATTGTGAAACTGATTCATCAGAAGAACCAGATGCACCAACGATATCAAAATTCTGAGCAGTAAGATCAATGGAACCCATCATGAGAGACCTAGCATCCGGTTCATCAGAAAACGAGTTACGTCCCACAGAGTTCCTTTGACCCTTTGCCTGCTTAAAATCATGATTAAAGTCCAATGATCCATTTGCAGCACTTTTGTGCCTTTCTCTCACAGCACCGAAGCCATTATCATAAGGATGCCTTTCTGGAGTTGTGTTTCTTGCATTACGCTGCCCCCTAAAATGTCTCAAGAACATATTTTCAAAGTCTTGTTGATTGATCAAAACGACATATGAGAGAAGAAATTATGTTGGCTTTTTATAATACCTAGGGAAGGGATCTTGCTCAGCGTCAGGTAGATTTTGGAGATGAAATGTAGATGATGGTGGACGAGGTGGGACAAATGTATTGGTGATAGGCCTTTGAGCTGCTCGTGAAGACTGGACTTTGCCTTTAGAGATCACATAGATGGAACAAAACTCAGGCGTTGATTTGAGAATGGAAGCGGCAACGTCATGGGATTTAGTGAACTTGAGAGATCTTGCGAATGGGTTCTTTGAGGATGATCCCAACACAATGTTGTTCACAAGGTTATTGTTAACGTAATCCAAGATTGCTTTCGCAACGTCGGTATCTTCCAGAATAACCTCCATCATTGAAATCTAAACAAATGCAACACAAGAAGTTTAATCAACTACGTACGGTTTTAATGCATGATTCATGAGATATAAGAAAAAAAACATTATTTACCCCTTTTCGCGCGCAATAGCCTCTGTACGGAACAAAAAGCTGATTTAATTCATCATTATCAAAATTTCCTCCATCTGCAACAACATTTCTTGAGTTATAAATTTAGAGATACAATTGTGTGTTGTTAGACAGTTGGGAAAGAAAAAGAAAAAGAATATGAGGAGAAGATACCTACGGTTTGAATTTTTAAGACGAACATGGACTAGAATCATGTTGGGATTGTTGATCATATTGAAGAGATTATCGACGGCCCAACGAACAGCGTAGTGACTGTTCTTGTCTTTGTCAATGGCGACGACCGTCGAGTTCGCTGGCGCGTGCCCATCTTCGGATGAGTAACGAGCCATAATGATTAATCGATCTACAGAGAATGAATTCTGAAAATCCCAACAAAATTATTAAAATATCTAATAATAATATTCAGGTGTCACCAGACAGTCGTATCTGGGAACAAGAAGAGAGGAGAGAAAAGAAGAAGCCAAAGAAGATGGTCAGCTCTCTTTCTTCTCTGGTCGAACTTTCTCTCCTCTCTTCTTCCGTTTCGATGGCTGTTGCTGGAAGATTGATTAACTAACTTCTTCCTTAGGACAAAATCAGAGAAAATACCGGGAGTCAAGATTTATTATCAACCATTGTTTTTAAAGTTACTTTTTTAAGGTGCTTCTCTATTTCTTCCTCACTTTTTTGTATGGTTTTTAAAAAAAATTCTAGAATGCAAATCCTTTAATACGGGGTTTCAGTTTTGTTGCTATTAAATGGATAGGAATCTTCATTTGGATTCGGGTTCGGGATTGGGTTCTGACTTCTGATAATTCGAGTGCGTAAAACTATTATCCAGTTATATCCTTATGAATAATTCGGGTCGAGAAAGAAAAAAATATATATACATTGTTTTTTTCTTGTCTTTATGTTTTTTAATGGGAAGATGTGAATGAAGAAGTGATATTTCATTAGCTTTGTGTACAAGTCATATATTTTTGAAATTTTAAAATACCCAAATCAGAATTAAGATATCTATAGGTAAAGCATTTATATTTGGTTTATTGATTAGAAGGTAAACTCTAAGAAGATTGTAATATATCTCGCTTGTCGGTTTACATCTGATCGGGTGGGTCCGAAAAAGAGAGTGGCTGTGATCGGTGAGCCGCTCGCTGAGTAAGAGCCACTAGACAAAAGTGACGTACCCTCAAGACTAGCAACAATATAAATATGCGTGTCGTTTTGCAATGAAGTTGCATAATAAAGCGACATGTTTTTTGAAGCACCATAACACAAAAGGATAAAAGTAAAACCAACCTTAGTTGGTTCATCTCACATTCCACACTACCAGAGAATGAAATCTCATTGAGCTATAATACATCTTTACTTCTGAATCATATTCCACACTACCAGAGAATGAAATCTCCTTGTGATTTTTCATGAAAATTGTATTTATTTTTGCAGAAAATTTATAATTTTTCTCTTTTCTACTGAAATTCACAACACAAGTTTATCTGCTTTTTTAACGTATTATTGTTTTCATCCTAGTGAGCTTCTTGTAATTTTAGCAACCAGTCAAGACAGTTGTATGTAAAGTATCCTGACTTATCACAACGATAACATATGCTTTTTGATAGATCTCTCTCTTCATTTGATCTTTTGCGGCATTTTTCTGAAATCGTCTTCCATGACCTTTGCCTCTAAAGTCTCCATTAAAATCTCGGTTAGCTTACCTCGTTTGATCTATATTCGTATACATTAACTTGTTTTGGTCTTTCAACGTTTCTTCTTCCTCATATTAGCGTTCTTTATATACTTTTAGATGCATTATAATATCTTCAAAGGTTGTAGTGTTAAGGTCTAACACTTGTTCAAAAGAGGTTACTATATGTATGTATTTTTGTTAAGAAAGATTCTTAAGAAACTTTTTAACCACTCTTGATTCTTCGATGTTGACTCCTAGGACTGCTTATTTTGATGATATCTCTGATAACTTTCCGGAAAAGTTATCGATGGTTTCCAAGTCTTTCATCTTTACGTGATCAAACTCAGCCATTGTAGCCGGGCTTGTCTCACTCGTTCTGCTCCAACATACCTTATTTTAATTGCATCCCACACTTTCTTTGCTGAGTCCAATTCTCCAACTTTTAATATGAGTGCCTCCGGTATAGAATAGAACAATAAGATCGTAGCCATGCTGTTCTTCTCTGGATTAATTAGATCTTTCTCTATCCCGATCACTTCATAAATTTTATGAACTTTTAACGCGATTTTCATTCGTATAGATCAAACCGTGTAATTGGTCAGACATATATACGAGTGAAGAAGATCCTTCTCCTTTTTTTTTGTTTCATCGTTGTTGTTGTGATGTCTCCCATAACTCTCTTATAATTTCAAAAGGCTCTAATACCAATTTTAAAATTAGTAACCGATTAACACAAGATTAAAAATTCAAAAAAATAAATTCTTTTTATTAACTTAAAGGAAAATATCTCTAAACTTAAGCTTTCAATTCTAAATCTTTCTTACTCTATGCCACAACTGGACATAAGAATTGGTTCATAACAAGAAATTAAAAATCAACCAGAAAATTAAATCTG
>OVBI01001765.1:0-28640 GCA_900406495.1 Sisymbrium altissimum
TATATATATATATATATATATCCGACCTCATATATATATATATATATATATTATAAACTCACTCATGCATGAACTTGTGGTTTCTGGGTTTCTACGTTAAACTAATTATTATAACACGGATTAAACAATTAATCAAAAGTAATAATAATATATACCATTCAGCGGAGATACCCCCTTCTCGATGAAGCGATGGAAGTGTAAATAAGCTAAGAAGCCACAAGCACTTGTGGTCCAGAAAAGAACCTCCGGGACACCGAGCTCCTCCGCAGCATCAAGTGTAAAGCTCATACAACCGTCCGACACGATACAGCTCACTGGAGGGACTTTATCTTGGGCGTTGATCCGATGAAGAAGCTCCTTGAACGGAGCGAGACCATTCTTCATGATGGACTCGCAAAGAGCAGGGATATTCTGCGTGACGTCCACGTCAGTCTCTGGTAGACCGTCAGGGATGGACTCGAACCGGAAGGAAGGAAGCCCGTCGAGGGCGTTGGTCCCGCGGGACCGGAGGAGACGGTTGTGGTTGTAGATGGTGTTGACGAAAGTAATATAGAAGCCTTTAGCGTGAAGAAGTTTAGCCACTTTCAGCATCGGGTTGATGTGGCCTTGAGCCGGGTAAGGCACGCAAACTGCGTGTCCTTTTCGGGCGAGGCAAACGGCTTGAGGTTCCATTTTCTTTCTTTCTTATGCGGACACAAAGGAAAATGAAAGTATAGATGTATTTGTGATTGAACAGGCCATGATTCCGTGAGGCTTTAAAGGACTCCATTTATATAAAAAGGTAACTAACTATGAGACGGCGAGAGGAAGACCATCACATGATTGATTTTCGCACATGGAAATTGTCGAAAATTCTGCCTCACATGCCAAGATTGCCCATATCGGCCATATTCGATCTCGAGGCCGAATTTCTGTATTAATTTATTGTAAAAGTTATAAGCTAGCCTTTATCAAAAGATAAAAATATATATATAATACAACCACAAAGATAAACGTCAATCATCACAGAGTTCGCAGAAGATGAAAAAGAAAATAAAAAACTGAAAACAAAAGTTTAATTGTAGTCTCTACTCTCCTAAAAGAACCTTGCTAACAACCTTGTCGAAATTTACAACCGACGAACCACCCTTACACTCGGTCGCTTTCTCAGCCAAGCTCCGCCACTCCTCAGCCTTTTCTCTCATTTTCTTACCCTTCTCTCCATCCATCAACTCTCTAACAACCGCCTCAACCTCCTCTCTCCTCACATCTCCACCGATCTCAATACCAATTTCCCACTCGTCACAACAAAACTTACAATTTGTTTGTTGCTCTGCGAAAAATGGCCAACACACCATCGGAACTCCACCCGAAATACTTTCAAGCGTAGAGTTCCATCCGTTGTGTGTTAAGAACCCTCCAATGGCCGGATGAGAAAGTACTTTCTCCTGGGGACACCAACTCGCCAGCATCCTCCGATCCGCAGTCTCCGTTAAAAACTCAGGAGGAACCATGGCCACATCACCGGCTACTAAATCTGGTCGTATCACCCACAAAAACTCTTTTCCCGTTGCCGCCAAACCCCAAGCGAACTCCTCAAGCTGTTTCGCGGTCATCACAGTTATGCTCCCAAAGTTAACATAAACAACGCTGTTTCGAGTTTTGGTATTGAGCCAATCCATGCAAGACGTCTCTTCTTTCCACAAATTCGATCCCATTCTTCCGATCTCACTATCCTCACCGATCTCTCTTTTCACTTGTAGATGGAGCGGTCCAATAGAGTAAACCGGAGGTAAAATAGATTGCATGGATTGGATGACGTCATGTTCGAGATCGTCGAACGTGTTAAGAATGATAGCAGAAGCACGTTTGGCTCGCTCGGCCTCACGGATGATGAAGTTGAGCATTATGTCGTTCGGATTAGTCGTGCGGATGAAGCTAGGGATGTCTTTTAGTCTTAGGTTCCTCATTGATGGAATCCAATCGATATTTGTGTCTAAATGTTCCTTGGTCAAGTAACTTTCATCTGCCAAATCAAGTAATTTATTAGTAGTAATAAGTTTAAAACATCTTAAAATTTCTTCATCAAAATAAAAGCACCGTACTATACTATGCAGAATTTAAAGCATTTACGTTGAATTAAGAGTATTAATATCGATAGAGTCAGAAAGGTTTATTAATGGCCGGCAATGACCGAAAAAAGTGGCCTAGACAATATTAAAATTTCTAATTACATTTAGGTTCAAGGGATTATATTTATATTTTTTCGGTACGGAAAAAAAGGTGGTTTCACCTCTTTGCCAGGAACCCAAACATTGTAAATAGTCCTCCCAATGAGAATTGAACCCAGGTGACAGAGTGCTTACTAGACACTATTATTTTTTATATTTTTATATAACATTTTCATTTTTCATATTTTCAATTTTCAAGTTATGTGCCTGTGCTTTCAAAGATATTTATTAAATTTTTCTTCTTTCGAGCTAACAAAAGAACGTTACCACAAATAATACAACATATAGTATATAATAAAATTTGTAAATTCGTATATCCTATGTTACTTTTTTAGTTTTCTTCTTTGTAATTCACTTAAATTTCGTTAATACTTTCTTTATCTTTAATTATTAGATATTTTGGAAAAAACAAATTATAAAAAATATTGATATTTTCAGTTTTCAATACATTTTTTATTAATTAACAATGATAAATTATAAATTTGAAAAACATTTATTTAATTTATCGAATTATTATTATTTAAAATTATAAAAATTGTTAATAAAAATAATATATTTATAATCATGTTTTTATTTATTTTGTCAATTTATGTGAAAACCATAAAAATATATATCATTTAAAAAACAGAAAGAGTTTTATTTATTTATGATGAAGTTAAGTTATGATCTAGCTTCAACTTTCATCTACCATCTCTCAACATAAAAATCGTTCTTGCCTTCTTGGTCTCGCACCAACTTTTATTTATGTCAAGTAAAGAAACTCAATTGATTGCGGAGTATTATAATATTATAGCATGTATTATTGGGGGAAATGATTGGATTTTTTTAGCATATACTTTTGATTAATCTAACAAAATGAAAACTTTTAATTATCGAAAGTTAAAACATATTTTCTGTAGGGAGCGGTCGACCATAGCAGAATATTTATGGTTTTCAATAATTGTCATATTACTGTGCAGGAAATAAGGGAAGCGAAAGGTCAAAATGATATGATTGTTTAACCATGATGTTCAATAAATAATTTATACCATTCCGTTTCTTAAAAAAAAATTGTTATGAAGATTATTTTAATGAATTGTTTTCTCAATTATTATTTAATTATTAGAATTTTTATGTATAAACTATATTTAAAATGAAACTTCATAGTATTTCTTTAAATTTGAACAGTGTGTTGTAAGCGAATATATATTTCCAACCTCATTAATTATAAACTCACTCACGAACTTGTAATTTCTTATGAGTTTCTAAGTTAAATTAATTGTTGTAACACGGATGAAACCATTAATCAAAAGTAATAGTAATATATACCTTTCAGTGGAGATAACCCCTTCTCGACGAAGCGATGGAAGTGTAAATAAGCCAAGAAGCCACAAGCACTTGTGGTCCAAAAAAGAACCTCTGGGAGACCGAGCTCCTCCGCAGCATCAAGAGTAAAGCTCATACAACCATCCGACACGATACAGCTCACTGAAGGGACTTCATCTTGGGCGTTAATCCGACGAAGAAGCTCCTTGAACGGAGCGAGACCATTCTTCATGGTGGACTCGCAAAGCGCAGGGATATCCTGCGTGACGTCCACGTCAGTCTCTGGTAGACCGTCAGGGATGGACTCGAACCGGAAGGAAGGAAGCCCATCGAGGGCGTTAGGCCCACGGGACCGGAGGAGACGGTTGTGGTTGTAGATGGTGTTGACGAAGGTAACATAGAAGCCTTTAGCATGGAGGAGTTTAGCCACTTTCAGCATCGGATTGATGTGGCCTTGAGCCGGGTATGGCACACAAACTGCGTGTCCTTTTCGCGCGGGGCAAACATCATGAGATCCCATTTTCTTTCTTTGTTATGCCGACAGAAAGGAAAAGGAAAATGAAAGTAGATATGTACTTGTGATTGAACAGGGCAAGATTCTGTGAGGTTTTAAAGGACTCCATTTATATAGAAAGGTAATTAACAATGAGACGGCGAGAGCAAGACCATCATACGAGTAACTCTCGCACGTGGAAACTGTCGAAAAATATGCCTCACATGCTAAGATTTCCCATATCGATCGGGACATATGCGATCTCGAGGTCAAATTTGGGTCTTAATTTATTGTAGAAGTTATAAGGCAGCCTTTATCTAAAGAAAAAAAAATGTATACGCCAGCTACAAAGATAAACGTCAAAGTAGTGGTCCAAGGAGCAATTAAAAGTTTCTGTTATTCAATTATTCAATTGAGTGACGTGTAACAGTTGCTTGAATCCCGTATCGGTGGGATGATCTCATGTTCAAGTTGCAGAATTTTTGACTATTTTGTAATTGTTTTAGAGTCCAATAAAGAGTTTAATAGTTATGTCCTATCAAGTATTTGAATATTTTCTCTTGATTTTTGTTCAGCTGGTCCGTGACTAATTGCTTTGCTACTATTCTCCTTGCGCTGTAGTTTGATAGTTTCTAGAAAATGAGTCTTTACCAGCATTCCTTCAACGTTTTTTATCCGCGGCCAAGATGTACTATATTAGACCCTAAGCTATGCATGTGTTAACTAAAAGATAAATCAAATATTCTTAACTTAAATTACAGAATTATAATATGTAGATACTAGTCGTAAGTATATTTAAACAAGTATTTTAAATTTTTTTATCGTCCGATTTCGTCTTCACTTCGTCAAGGCGTAGTTAATTTTGTTTGTCTATCAATTTTGCTTTACATCTCAGATTTTACCTATTCTTAAAAATATGGTGCTTACATATCGCATGGTGCACTTATCCATTTGAGAAGATATTTCGCAAATATATAATCTTTTATTATTATCCTTATGTTTAAATTTTTTAAAAATCAATTATAGCATCCCCATTGCTTTTTGCTGACCTAAGAGAACCATGTTAACAACTATCTGAAAATTTAATTCCGACGAACCACACATATGCTCCGTCGCTTTCTCAGCCAAGCGCCTCCACTCCTCCGCCTTCTTTCTCATATTCTTTCCTCTCTCGCCATCCATTAGCTCTTTTATCACCGCATTAACCTGCTCCCTCCCCACATCCCCACCGATCTCTATCCCCACTCCCCACTCGTCACAGCAAAACTTACAATTTGTTGTCTGTTCTGCAAAGAATGGCCAACATACCATCGGAACTCCGCCACACAGACTCTCTAGAGTCGAGTTCCATCCGTTGTGCGTTAAAAACCCTCCAGTTGCCGGATGAGAAAGAACTTTCTCTTGAGGACACCAAGTCGCTAGCATCCTCCGGTCCGCCGTCTCCGTTAAAAAATCTGGTGGTAGCATCGGCACATCACCGCCAACTAAATCCGGCCTTATCACCCACAAAAAGTCTTTTCCTGTTGCGGCCAAACCCCAAGCGAACTCTACTAGTTGTTTTGCGCTCATCACTGTAATGCTACCAAAATTAACGTAAACTACGCTGTTTCGAGACTTGGTATCGAGCCACTCTAGACACTCCGTTTCTTCCCTCCATAGATTTGATCCCATTCGTTCCATCTCGCTATCCTCATCGATATAACGATTCACTAGTAGATGGAGCGGTCCAATAGGGTACACCGGAGGTAAAATAGATTGCAAGGATTGGATGACGTCATGCTCAAGATCATCAAACGTGTTGAGGATGATAGCCGAAGCCCGTTTGACTTGGTCAGCCTCATGGATAAAAAAGTTTAGCAGTATATCGTGAGGATTAGTTGCACGGATGAAGCTGGGAATGTCTTTTAGTCTTAGATTCCTCATCGATGGAATCCAATCTATACATGTGTCTAAGTACTCCTTGGTCAAGTAACTCTCATCTACAAATCCACCACTATTTTATTAGTGATAATAATTTAATATCTCGATATTTATTAGCAATAGAAACCAAAGTTGAATTTAATATCATAACATGGATTAAATCATTGATCAACATAATAAGACCTTTTAATGGACATAAGCCCTTCTCGATGAAACGATGGAAGTGTAGATAAGCCATGAAGCCACAAGCACTTGTGGTCCAGAAAAGAACCTCCGGGACACCGAGCTCCTCTGCAGCGTCAAGCGTAAAACTCATACAACCGTCCGATACAATACAGCTCACGGGAGGAACATCATCTCGGGCGTTGATCCGCTGAAGAAGTTCCTTGAAGGGAGCTAGACAGTTCTTCATGATGGACTCGCAAAGGGAATTGACTTCCTGCATCTTATCCCCATCGGTCTCTGGTAGACCATCAGGGAAAGACTCGAACTGGAACGTAGGAATCCCGTCCAGCGCGTTGGGCCCACGCGACCGAAGTAGACGGTTGTGATTGTAGACGTTGTTGACGAAGGTGACGTGGAAGGCACTAGCATGGAGCAGCTTAGCTACTTTCAGCATGGGGTTGATGTGGCCTTGAGCAGGAAAAGGCACGCAAACAACGTGTGGTTTTTGTCCGCTAGAAACGGCATGAGATGCCATTTTTTTTTGGTCTATCAAAATAGAAAAGAAGGAAAAATGGATGTGATTGATATGGGAACGATTTCGCTAGGCTTTAAAGGACTTTACAGTGAGATGGCGAGATCATATAATTCTCCCATGCGTTGATTGTGTCGACATCTGCGTCACGAGCGAAAATTCCAACATGACGCAAGATTTATGTGCCGCCAACAAATTAAAGATAATGTTTATCTACATCTACCATGTAACTATGCAAGTGAAATAACATTCAGAATAGTGGCCCTGTGAGACAACAATTCGTGAACGCAACATTTTGAGATAGAAGTACACTAATTACAAAAATCTAGTTTATATATATCATTTTTAAAAACGATTTATTATATAAGCAGTAAAAAGATTTCTTAAATAAACAGTTAACACTCCATATCTTTGCATTTAGTTTTGTTTTTTAAATATAATTTTATTATAAACTAATGAAGTTTATCAAATTACTTTAAAAAAAAATTTTTTTGTCTATATCTCAAACCAGAAGTCATTTTATGACCAACAACATATCTTATGCTGGTAATCTTGTTTGAGTCAATAAACTAAAAAAAAAAAACTGTCCTACGTGAATTAAATTATATCAGATAATCAAACAATATTATTATAAAATCGTAGCTAGCATAATCAAACAATGTGTCCATATTTCCTTATTGAAACTGCATTATACAGGAGAATAAGTGATATGTTGACTATTTGAAATAGCACAACAGACGATTCATAACACATTTCTACATATAGTTATCTTATGTTTCAAGTTATCTTATGTTTCAAATATCTTATAGCCTCTCTGTTGTTTCCTGGTCCCTTAAGAGAACTCTGTTAACAACCATCTGAAAATTTAACTCCGATGAACCAGAAGGATGCTTCGCCCCTTTCTCCGCCAAGCGCCGCCACTCTTCCGCCTTCTCTCTCATTTTCTTTCCTTTCTCTCCATCCATCAGTTCTGTAACCACCACTTTAACCTCCTCCCTCTTCACATCTCCGCCAATCTCTATCCCCACCTTCCATTCGTCGCAGCAAAATTTGCAGTTCGTTTGCTGCTCCGCAAAGAACGGCCAACACATCATTGGAACTCCACAAGAGAGACTTTCCAGAGTCGAGTTCCATCCACTGTGTGTTAAAAATCCTCCAATGGCTGGATGGGAAAGGACTTTTTCTTGAGGACACCAACTTGTTAGCATCCTTCGATCCGCCGTCTCTATTAGAAACTCTGGAGGAACCACCGCCATATCACCGCCTACTAAATCTGGCCTGATCACCCACAAAAAGTCTTTTCCTGTTGCTGCTAAACCCCAAGCAAACTCCACGAGTTGTTTCGCGCTCATCACTGTTATGCTCCCGAAATTTACGTAAACTACGCTGCTTCGGGACTTAGTATCAAGCCAATCCAAACACTTTGTATCCTCTCTCCACAGACTGGTTCCCATTCGTCCGATTTCACTATCCTCGTCAATGTATCGCTTCACTAGTAGATCCAGTGGTCCAACGGAATAAACGGCAGGTAATAGAGATCGCATAGAGATGATGACATCATGCTCAAGATCATCAAAAGTGTTGAGAATTATAGCAGAAGCCCGCTTGGCTTGGTCGGCCTCATGGGCAAAAAAGTTGAGCATTATGTCGTCAGTAATAGTCGCACGGATGAAGCTAGGGATGTCTTTTAGTCTTAGGTTCCTCATCGATGGAATAAAATCTATTTCTGTGTCTAAGTGCTCCTTGGTCAAGTAACTCTCATCTGCTAAATCCACCACCATTTTATTTATAACAATTTAATATATCTCATTTTACTAATAAAATTCAAAGCACCATACAAATACCTAAGAAAATCAATAAATTTAAATTAACACCATCTCCGTTTTATAAGTAACGTATGTGAAAATATGTCAAAATGGTATTTACTGTGCAGCGGAGGAAATATAATCTAATTTTCAGAACCAGATTATTGTTGGCCAACACAAAATGACATGACAATGGTATTAATGTCCTTGAAGGATCGACCAGGCTAATTTGCAAATAAAATGGTAATATTGTAAATCTATCTATCGCATTTTATAAATTCTTTTCTATTTCTCTTGATTCGACGATATCAATTTTTCTGGCGTGATCAAGTTTCCATTTTTCAAGCATCTATTCTACGCTTTCAGTTTATCAGTGGGTGTTTTTTCTTTTTTTTTTGAACCAACACAACACAAAAAACGATACTCAAATAACCAAAGCTAATATTAACAGTTATCATTTAGTTTAATTGTTTGCTAGTTCACTTAAAGTTTGTTTTTATTCAATATATACCTATATTTTAAGCAAGTCTCGTTTTTTTTTTTTTTTTGCTTTTTTCTTTGGACAGTAGTTATGGTATAGTTTGGCGTATGTTGACCAACAAAACAAAAAATGATTAGGGCCATACAATTACGTAAAAAGGATATTATCATTTGAAACAAGAACTCGTACCTTTGAATGGAGATAAACCCTTCTCGATGAAGAGATGAAAGTGTAGATAAGCCATGAAGCCACAAGCGCTTGTGGTCCAGAAAAGAACCCCCGGGACACCGAGCTCCTCTGCAGCATCAAGAGTAAAGCTCATACAACCATCAGACACGATACAGCTCACTGGAGGGACTTCATCTTGGGCGTTGATCCGACGAAGAAGCTCCTTGAACGGAGCTAGACAGTTCTTCATAGTGGACTCGCAAAGGGAAGGGATGTCCTGCGTCGTATCTCCCTCCGTCTCAGCTAAACCGTCAGGGATGGACTCGAACCGGAAGGAATGAAACCCATCAAGGGCGTTAGGGCCACGGGACCGGAGGAGACGGTTATGGTTGTAGATGGTGTTGACAAAAGTGACGTGGAAGCCTTTGGCGTGGAGAAGTTTAGCCACTTTCAGCATTGGATTGATGTGGCCTTGCGCCGGAAAAGGTACGCAAACTGCGTGTGGTTTTGGCCCGCTAGAAACTGCATGAGATGCCATTTTCTTTTCTCAGTGTAGCAAGAATGGATATGTATGTGATTGATCTGGGAACGATTTTTCTAGGATTTAAGGACTCCATAAGGAGAAGGCAGGACCACATGATTCTCGCACGTGGAAATCGTCGACAAATTTGCGTCACAAGAAGGTTTCCCATACTGGACGTAAGAACTAGAATAATGGCCCTATAAAGCAGAAATCGTCGTGAAAGCAATGTTTCTTCGGGGGTGAGATAGAGTTTAACTGGTGGTCAAAGTTTAAAAATTTTAGAGAGGACATATATGAGCGAGGGAGGATATGTTCCACCATAACTTAGATTTTGTGGTCCACAAGCAAACCTGAATGCAGATCTTATCGCAAGAACAGCTACATCTATTCTTCTGTTTTTTCCAACCAATTCATTAACTAAAATAGTAGGCTCAAACCAGCCAATTCGAAAGTTATATTACAAAGAGCATCTTATGCAAATGAGTGCACTAGTTAATTTACTGATCTGGAGATGAAAGAAAATGCAGAAAAAGAAAAACAGAAAGATAAAGCTTCCATATCATTTAGGACTCCGTAGAGTTCCACCAGTTATTGCATCAAAATAATGGTTCTAAGTGATGAACACTTGAGAATCTGATCTGAGCCATATTTTGGTGATGTCCCGTTCCCTGGCGTGAAGTAGAGCTGCGAGCATCGCTAGGACTTCCCCAACAACGGAGATGAGACATGTTTCTGGAGCTTTATCCCTTGATCGACTATATTCGAGGTTAGATCCTCATGAATCCAGCCACAAGCTAAAAACAGAGAATCACTGGGAGGACGATGATGCCAACGAGCGTTCCTCTCTTTCCATATCCAATGAAAAAGAGAGAATGAGAGATAGGTAAAGACGATACAAGAGTATTTTACCCATTAATATATTGTTTACCAATATTTTCCTTCTCTTAACCCATTTTACTACTATTATTACACACTATAAAAGCAAGAACAACAATTACTTATTGGTGATTATAAATGTCTATACATTGGTGATTAACACATTTTTTATGATCATCTTATGTTTTCATTTAATTAGGACCTGTTTTGGAACCGGTCCTAAGAGAAGCTTATTAACAACCGCCTTAAAATTCAGGACCGACGAACCGTGAGGATGTTCTGTCGCTTTCTCAGCCAAAACCCGCCACTCCTCCGCTTTCTCTCTCATTTTCTTTCCTTTCTCTCCATCCATCAGCTCCCTGACCACCGCCTCAACCTCTTCTCTGTTCACATCTCCGCTGATCTCCATCCCAACCTCCCATTCACTGCAACAGAATTTACAGTTCGTTTGCTGTTCGGCAAAGAAGGGCCAACACACCATCGGAACCCCGCTGGAAATACTTTCTAAAGTTGAATTCCATCCACAATGTGCTAAGAACCCTCCGATCGCAGGATGAGAGAGGACTTTCTCTTGAGGACACCAACTCGACAACATCCTTCGACCTTCTGTCTCTGTCAAAAACTCCGGAGGAATCACTGTCTCCTCTCCGGCTGCTAAATCCGGCCTGATCACCCACAAAAACTCTTTTCTTGTCGCCGCCAAACCCCAAGCAAACTCCACGAGCTGCTTCGCAGTCATAACCGTTATGCTCCCAAAGTTAACATAAACGACGCTGTTGGGAGACTTAGTATCGAGCCAATCCAAACACTCCGTCTCCTCTCTCCAAAGATTTGATCCTATCTTTCCAGTCTCACTACCTTCTTCAATCTCCTTGTTCACTAAGAGGTTAAGCGGTCCAATTGAATAAACCGGTGGTAAAATGGACTGCATAGACTGGATGATATCATGATCGAGGTCATCGAACGTGTTGAGAATGATCCCAGAGGCGCGTTTTGCTCGGTCGGTCTCGCGGACAAGGTAGTTGAGCATTATGTCGTTAGGATTAGTGGTGCGAATGAAGGTAGGGATGTCTTTTAATTTTAGATTCTTCATCGATGGTATCCAATCTATAACTGTGTCCAAGTGTTCCTTCGTCAAGCAACTCTCATCTGCAAAATCCTTCATGCTTTATTTAATTATTTAATATCCCAAATGCAACAAACTACGTAAGAAAATGCACTACAAAATTTGATGCATATGTTGATGTTGTTGCTTCAGAGCTAAGTCGCTTAGCAAAAATAACAAACAAAGTGGCCTAGAAAGTGATGTAGGCCTAATTGTAACCAGCTTCACGTACGTGTGTTTCTCTTGACATTTTTTTCTTATTTCTTTTTGTTGGCTTCATGAAATTTACATTTCATGAAGCTACCTTTTTAAAAATCCATAATATTGTCTTTTTAACTCACACAAGAGAAAGTACTACAGCAAACTAATCCTTAATTATCTAAACGTGGTTAGATCAACATTTTAGAGAAGTACTCGTTTAGAACAATCTGATCTTATGTTTAGAAAGAGGCACATGTTGAGTGGTTTACATAATCAATTCTTGAACCAAACAAAAAAAAGTTTGGGTTTTAGTGCCACTTTCCAATATATTGCTAGTCTAACGGTTTAATAGATAGAGACCAGTTTTAATAGTAGATGTTGATTTGGATTTTGATCTTTAAAACCGTATCGGTGTTTTTTGTTTGTTTCATTAAAAATGGGGCCACAGAAAATTATTGGGCTTGGAGTCTTCCAAATGTCAGAGTAAACATTAATCTACATCACCTACTTTTAACCAAACGTTTTTGGGTTTGGAGTTTACGTAACTCTCGGAGAGTGTTCGAACCAAACGTTTGCCTCGCTGATATTAGAGGATTCAACCATATTCACTGATCAGCTACCGTCGGAGATGGATGTAAATGCAAATTCATGAAAATTGAATTGCTTTTCAGAGAACTTGATAAACCCAAAAGCCTATATTAGAGCATCTGGTGAATATCCACTTAAGATTCTTATTAATTAAATATAGACATTTTTATTATAATTTAGTTTTTTTATAAAAAAAAATTTAAAGTTAAGACATATATACTCAGAGTTCCTAAAAGTTTCTGTGGGTTTTTCTTTGAAATATTTCATTCAGTTTTTTCAACACTTTATTTTATTGAAACTGATTACATCATAGAAACTTTCAATTGATTTTAAAATACTTTTTTTAGTTTAAAAAAAAAAACTTTTTAATACTATTCAGTTTCTCTCTTATGTTATTTCATTATTTTATTTTTTAATTAGTTAGATACTCTTTGAAAAACCACAATTGAAGATGGTCTTAAAATCCAGTTAAAAATAAAAAGAAGCTTATAACATGTTCGCCTTAGAGTCTTTGACGAACGACCTCTTAAATAATCAACCTATGGTGGTATCATGAATCTTTATTTTATTTTTGTTGTTGTTATTGTTGTTCGGTTCCATAAGTCCACATTCAGGTTAGAGGAGTCGAACTCCTCCTTTAGGTGAGAAGAAACAGCACTTGCGTATCACCCACTAGGCGAAGGGGGTACTACGTGTCTCTTTTTTTCTTTTTTTAAAGATATCTCATGTCAAGTTTAATATCATAACGTCAAATAAATCAATAATTGAGGTAAGAACACATACCTTTAAAAGGAGATAAACCTTTCTCGATGAAGAGATAAAAGTGTAAATAAGCCATGAAGCCACATGCACTAGGGGTCCAAAAAAGAACCTCCGGGACACCGAGCTCCTCCGCAGCGTCAAGTGTAAAACTCATCGAACCGTCGGATACAATACAACTGAGCGGAGGAACATCACCTCTGGTGTTAATCTGCCGGAGAAGGTCCTTGAAAGGAGTTAGACAGTTCTTCATGGTGGACTCGCAAAGGGAAGGGATGTCCTGCGTGGCATCCACGTCGGTCTCCGGTAGACCGTCAGGGATGGCCTCGAACCGGAAGGAAGGAAGTCCGTCGAGGGCGTTGGGCCCACGTGAACGGAGTAGGCGGTTGTGGTTGTAGATGGTGTTGACGAAGGTGACGTGGAAGCCTTTGGCGTGGAGGAGTTTAGCCACTTTCAGCATCGGATTGATGTGGCCTTGAGCCGGGTAAGGCATGCAAACTACGTGTGGTTTATGTGCGCCACAGACGACATTTGATCCCATTTCCTATCTCTCCTAATGCTAAAGACAAAATATGATTCAGCTGTGTACGGTTTTCTGGAGGCTAGAGCTTGGAAGAATGCCATTTATAGGGGAGACCATGTGTTTATGCACGTGGCTATTGTAGAAAAGTATGCGCCATGTGCCTTGAGCCATTTGGAGGCCCGAATATGTCTGTCTATTTATGTGTAGAATTTATAAATGTAATTAACTATATTGAAAGGATTATGATGACTTTTAACTAAAAAAATTAATTATTAAGTAATATCATATATATAACAAAGAAGGGTTTCTTCTAATTGTGCTCTGAAATGGTGCCATCTGTCCTATTTACGTTTTTTTAAAAAATGTCTTATCCTTTCTAGTGGATGTGCATATAAATGATTAAAATTTAAAACTCAACATCTTATATAATAAAATATTTTTTTTAAAGAGAATTCTAAAGAAATGTTATGTGTCTCTTTCTAAACTTATCTTTAAAAATTTCTAGTTTTAATAATATTTATTAATTTTACTAGATAACTGATATGTATTAATATATTTTAAATATATAAATTAATAATAATTTAAAAATTAATTTACATATATTTAAAATAATAATAAAAACCAAATCCAACCAATTTTTTAGGAAGATGGTATTTACGGCTATTTTGGTCTTAAAATTTCTAATGACACCTAAAATATGACCTTATCATTGGCTATCCAAATGAGAATTATTTTAAAAATTCCGTATTAAAAAATATCGATCCTAATCTAAATTAATAAAACAATTCTTTTCCAAATTGAAAATACTATACCACCACCACTTAGTTTTACCATTTTGCTTTGTATTCGGATTTTTGCTAAAAATACCCTATTTAAAAAAAACAGAAAAAGAACAACAAAAGCATATTCAAAACGTAATAGTTTATGATTAGTGAGGAGGTAATTTTATGAAGAAAACATTCACAAATTGATGAGTGATGACTGAGGTAAAGATTCGACTGAACCAGTAATTTTTTGGGCCACTATGGTTTTTTATTGTTTTTGCTTCTTGGGTTTAATGTTTAATTGTTTAAATGTTTCGGTACGGTCTAGTATGACTTCAAATGTCTGACAAGATATTTCAACAAAATAGTTCATGTATCGCAAACACCTAGATCATTACTAATTAGTTATTTACCATTTTTCGTTATTTATCAAATCCAATTTACCAGTCTAGGACGTATTACACACGATAGACACAAGAAAAACACTCGTTATTTATCCCTCTGTTAATCCTCTGATCTCTGCCTCAAAAGAACTTTGCTAACAACCGTCTCAAAATTAATAACCGAGGAACCACACTTATGCTCTGTCGCTTTCTCGGCCAAACGCCCCCACTCCTCAGCTTTCTCTCTCATATTCCTTCCTTTCTCTCCATCCATCAGCTCTCTTATCACCGCCTCAACCTCCTCCCTCTTTACATCTTCGCTGATCTCCATCCCTACTCCCCACTCATCACAGCAAAATTTACAATTCGTTGGCTGCTCCGCAAAAAATGGCCAACATATCATCGGAACACCGCCACACAGACTTTCTAACATCGAGTTCCACCCGCAATGCGTCAAGAATCCTCCAATTGCCGGGTGAGAAAGGACTTTCTCTTGAGGACACCAACTGGCCATCATTCTCCGGTCCTTGGTCTCCACTAAAAACTCCGGTTGAACCACTGCTGCCTCTCCGGCCACTAAGTCTGGCCGGATCACCCACAAAAAATCTTTCCCACTTCCCGCCAAACCCCAAGCAAACTCAGCAAGCTGCTTCGCGCTCATAACCGTTATGCTTCCGAAGTTAACATAAACGACACTGTTTCGACTCTTAGTATCCAGCCAATCCAAACATTCCATCTCCTCTTTCCATAAATTCGATCCCCTCCTTCCTAACTCGCTACTTTCTTCTATCTCTCGGTTCGTTAAAAGATGAAGCGGTCCAATTGAATAAACCGGAGATAAAATAGATTGTATAGACTGGATGACATCATGCTCGAGGTCGTCAAATGTGTTGAGAATGATAGCAGAAGCACGTTTGGCTCGCTCGACCTCATGGAGGGTAAACTTAAGCATAATATCATCAAGATTAGAGGTACGGATGAAGCTCGGAATATCTTTTAGTTTTAGATTCTTCATTGATGGTATCCAATCTATTTTTGTGTCTAAGTAATCCTTTGTCAAGTAACTCTCATCTGCCAAATCCATCATTACCATATATAAGTTTAGTCTCGGATATTATAACATCAATTGATGTAGGAAGACGCACCTTTTACAGGACATAAACCCTTTTCGATGAAGTGATAAAAGTGTAGATAAGCCATGAAGCCACAAGCACTTGTACTCCAAAAAAGAACATGCGGGACACCAAGCGTCTCCGCAGCATCAAGAGTAAAACTCATACAGTCGTCGGATATAATACAGCTCACCGGAGGAGAATCATTTCCGACATTAATCCGCCAGAGAAGCTCCTTGAACGGAGCTAGACAGTTCGTCATGGTAGACTTGCAAAGGGCAATGATGTCCTGTGTGGCGTCTCGGTCGGTCTCTGGTAGACCATCAGGGATGGTCTCGAACCGGAACGAAGGAAGTGCGTCAAGAGCGTTGGGTCCGCGGGACCGAAGGAGGCGATTGTGGTTGTAGACGGTGTTGACGAAAGTGACGTGGAATCCTCTAGCGTGGAGGAGCTTAGCCACTTTCAGCATCGGATTGATGTGCCCTTGGGCCGGGTAAGGGACGCAAACTACGTGTGGTTTTTTCCCGTTATAAGTGGCATGGGATTCCATTTTCTTTCTCTCTTCCGCCAAGAAAAATGTGACTTTTCGTTCGCTTAAGCTTTGACAAACGCCATTTTATAAAAAGTAAGGCGACACTATGTATTTCCTGGACGTGCCGGTTGTCAACAAATCTTCATGACGTGCGAATATTGTCTACTCTACACGGTCACGGGCCATAAGCCACCTCGAGGGCAAAATTGTCAACTTATTTGTGTATAGTTTATGCCAACCAAAGATAATGTTTATCTATATTCTGAGCGTCAGAAATCTTACCAATACGATTGGACCTACTCATTAGGGATTGCAACAAATTATATAGGTTCCTTCGGGTGGCACCAGATATATTTGGTTATTTAATGTACAATTTAATGTTTTTTGTTAGCAAAACCTTTTTTATCCACGTATGGCGGGCAATGTAAAAAACTAGAAATTATCACATGCAAATTAATATTATCGTTACGACTGTTCAATGTTTATCAATCCAATATCGAACATTTTATTACACATGATATAAACAAACAATACGCTTAATTACTTGGTAATCACTATATAAATAACACATTTCTGAGATCATCCATCTTATGTTTGATTTAAACCTCTGATCTCTGTCCCAAAAGAACCTTAACAACCTCCTCAAAGTTCACAACCGACGAACCACGTTTATGCTCAGTCGCTTCCTCCGCCAAGCGCCGCCACTCTTTGGCCTTCTCTCTCATTTTCTTTCCTTTTTCCCCATCCATCAACTCTCTAATCACCGTCTCAATCTCCTCCCTCCTCACATCTCCCCCGATCTCCATCCCCAACTCCCACTCATCGCAGCAGAACTTACAATTAGTTTGCTGGTCGGCAAAGAACGGCCAACATATCATAGGAACACTGCGACATATACTCTCTAACATCGAGTTCCACCCGCAATGCGTCAAGAAGCCTCCGACTGCTGGGTGAGAAAGAACTTTCTCCTGAGGACACCAACTCGCCAGCATTCTCCGGTCTGCTGTCTCCGTTAAAAACTCCGGCGGAACAATGGCCTCCTCTCCAGCTACTAAATCCGGCCGGATGATCCATAAAAACTCCTTCCCACTTTCAGCCAAACCCCAAGCGAACTCCTCGAGCTGCTTTGCACTCATAACCGTTATGCTTCCAAAGTTAACGTACACGACACTGTTTCGAGCCTTAGTATCGAGCCAATCCAAACATCCCATGTCCTCTTTCCATAAATTTGATCCCATCCTTCCAATCTCACTACTTTCTTCAATCTCTCGGTTAGCTAAGAGATGAAGCGGTCCAATTGAATAAACCGGAGGTAAAATGGAGTTCATGGACTGGATGATATCATGATCAAGATCATCAAATGTGTTGAGAATGATAGCAGAACTGCGTTTGGCTCGCTCGGTCTCGCGGAGGACGAAATTAAGCATGATATCATCACGATTAGTGGTACGGATGAAGCTAGGAATATCCTTTAATTTTAGATTTTTCATCGAAGGGATCCAATCTATAACCGTGTCTAAGTATTCGTTCGTCAAGTAACTCTCATCTGCCAAAAACGTACCTTTAGATTAGATTAGAGTCCCGGCCGGTATTAGTTAGTAAAAATTACATTTAAAGCGAATGCTATCGACAATGAAAAAAAAAAAGAAACAACAACAACATGACCACATTGACCCGTCCTGTTCGTACGTGCAAGCTACTTTAAAATTACGAACTCAAAATTTTTTAACCTACTTCGTGGTTTCGTTGGTTTGTTTCTTTTACGTTAAATATAATAATAAATCAACTGAATTATTATCTAATGTAAAAATACGTACCTTTAATAGGAGATAAACCCTTTTCAATGAAGAGATAGAAGTGTAGATAAGCCATGAAGGCAGAAGCACTAGTGGTCCAAAAAAGGACTTCCGGTACTCCAAGGTCCTCCGCAGCATCAAGAGTAAAGCTCATCGCACCGTCCGATACAATACAGCTCACTGGAGGAACATCATCTCTGGCGTTAATCTGCCGGAGAAGCTCCTTGAACGGAGTTAGACAGTTCTTCATGGTGGACTCGCAAAGGGCAGTGATGTCCTGCGTGACGTCCACGTCGGTCTCCGGTAGACCGTCAGGGATCGACACAAACCGGAAAGAAGGGATCCCGTCGACAGCGTTAGGCCCACGGGACCGAAGAAGACGGTTGTGGTTGTAGACGGTGTTAACGAAAGTGACGTGAAAGCCTCTGGTGTGGAGGATTTTGGCCACTTTCAGCATTGGATTGATGTGTCCCTGAGCCGGATAAGGCACGCAAACTACGTGTGGTTTATCTCCGTTATGAACGACATGAGATGCCATTTTCTTTTTCTCCTCCGCCAAGACAAGTGTAAGGCTTTTTTTTATTTTTTTTTTATAATGGGCATATGTGATTTTTCGTTGGCTTAAGCTTTGACACTAGCCATTTTATAGAGACAAAAAAAGGCGAGACTATGTGTTTCTAGCACGTACGTGGTGGTTTTGGACAAATCTATCTCACGTGCGAATGCTATCGACAACTGTCATGAGCCACTTCGAGGCCGGAATATGTCTATTTTTTGGGCAGAATTCATAAACAAAAAGATAATGTTATCTACAAGCTGGACGTCTTGCAGAAAAATTAAAGTCGGACTTGCTACGACTGGACCTACTCATTCAAGGAACAGTGCAAAAAAATATAGAGGTTTCTGACTTTCCGTGGCACCACCTTTGTAAGTATAAATTTGTCTAATATGTTTAATTTTCTTTGTATATTTGATGTCCATCTTTATGTTTTTTAATAATAATATTTTTTTTGCAGTAGCAATACAGCTCCAGAAGTTTCCGTTTTATAATATAATCCTTCCCTTTTTTATTACTTAATATTTTAAAAATATTTTTGGTTTAAATTAGATTATATGACATTTTAATTTTTAGTATAAAATTTAATAATTTTAAATATTTTATGATTATTTTATTTACTGTTTTGTTTTGTTATTGGAAGATTGTGTTAAAATAATAAATGTTTTGTTAATCCGTGTGCTCAATTCTAAAATGACAAAATAAAACAATAGACAGAGAGAGAGAGAGAGTATTTATTCAGTGGCTTTCTATAAATTCCTATACAACAATTTCGAGACAGGCCAATCAATCAATCATTACGTTAACGGAAGGGAAGGACAACGTATTTATGATTGACCCAAGCGTTATCTTCCGGGAAGGAAAAGACGTTATAACAAAAAAGATTTCCAAAGGTTGATTTGTCTTCGGAACTCTATATTAGATCACGTGGTTCAGTTGTGATTTAAGTTTGGCAACCAAAAACATTAGATTTTCAATTTATACCATAACTGTCATACTGGCAACTATTTTACCAAGGCACATGCTGCATGCCTACATCCTTTTTTTTATAGGGATTATTCTCAAATTACCTGTATATTAGATTTTCAATTAATACCATAACTGTCATCACTGGCAACTATTTTACCAAGGCACATGCGGCATGCCTACATCCTTTTTTATAGGGATTCTTCTCAAATTACCTGTATAATTCTTTCTTTTTGCTTGTGCTGAATGATTAATCTGGAGTTTATAATCTGCTTAATTTATAGCTTAATGTTTTTTGTCTTATAGGAAAGAATAAGCATCTTTAGGACGCAAAACTAGACCGTTGATTAATGAGTTAAATACTGTATCAAACAAAGCTCATTAACAAAATTGATGATTGAGCGATGAGAGAGGACCACTTGCCTTCAGTTTCAATTAGATTTTTGTGCGATACGGATAGCTTTGGTTGAATTCATAACAGCGAATTTACTAGTTAAACGCAGTGGACCACAGTGCCTTTATTTTCATGTAGATTTTTTCTCTCAAGGATAGCTTACGGACAATTTGTCTTTGTACGTTTCAACCGGAAAAATAATAAATTTGTTGTTGTTATTCAAACGTTTGCCATTTTTTTTACGTCACCCAAATGTTGTCTTTGATTCCAGGAATTTTTTGTTGTTGTTAATTTTTTTTTTTTTTGGCCCGCCTGGTTCCAGGATTTTACAAATATATTGAATGTTATCTGTCTATTTGTGGTGTTGTTCAAATTTCTCATTTATTAAAGAAAATTTCATCAAAGAAAAATAAAATCCCACAAAAGCCTAACTACATTCTGTGACAGAGAAACAAAATTTGGATACAATCTCTAACCAAGTTGATGCATGGCTTTTGACTTCAAAGTCCTAGTTGCCCTTTCGTTGAATCGAGTGTCCATTCTTATCGCAGTTGTGAACGAGGAAAAAGATTTGATTATGGTGTGTGAACAGTTTTTGAAACACTTCAATTGCCAGAAAATCGGTAGCTTAGTATTCTAACATACCTGAAGCCGACGACCTCAAATACCCAATATCAACAAGACGACAACTCCCTTCGAATGACATTGAATATGGCCTGCCATATTGGAAAAAAGCACTTTAATGCTTGATTAAAATTTGAAAGTCATTTAACTGGTTCTCTTTCTATTTGCGGGCAAACACCTTACTTGTTCTCTTTCTTATTGTGGGCAAACACGTAACTGGTTCTCTATCAAGCTTTTATAGTTATAAAACCGATATCTTTAGTTTTAAATTCTATATATACTAGTATTGTTATTGTATCATAACCCGAGTATTTAAATTCAATAACGTATTTAATTTTAGGCAATTTTTTGTTTGGAAATACACGAAAATTTGACATCGTTTGTCAAAGACAGTCAACAGACTCAATACAATTCTACACGTCAAAATAAAGTGATTTGTTATTTTGGACACTCTCTACACGCCACCTAGATGGATCACCTTAGAGCATCATCATTGGTGAAGTTGTAATAGAAATTCAGAAAAAAAAATATTAATATTTTTAGAATATAGTTATATTTTAATTAGTTAAAGTAATTGATTCAGTAAAAAATAATATGTGGCAAAATGAGGTTCTGGGAATATTTCATTTGAGAACTTTTCAGATACTTTTATGCTCTCTTTCCTTTTTTTTTTTTTTTTTTTTAAATACAGAGAACTCCTATCACAACCTTACCAATGGCTATGCTCTTATAGACCAAAAGACGTCCAAAATAGATACTGAAATCGAAAGAAAAAAATACCAGATTTCACGTATGTAGTGCGTAGCTTACTCAGCCGTGTATATATATATATATTTTACATAACATATATTAAGGCTGTTCATATTCGATTGGAATAACTAATACATGACGTAAGAATCGGTTATAAAAATTGCATGAACGTAAAACTGCAATATATCTGAAGTATTTCTAACAAAATATGGAAAATCTGGATAACAGGTAAGACCATCCACATCCCTAAAATATCTCAAATAAAGTTCTAATTTAAATAATATTAATTAATATTTTAGTATATATAAGTTAATTGATTAAAATTAAGTAGTTAATTAAAAATTAGAGAATTTTAACCGCCCGAATGTCTCATTACCTGCACTCCGAGAGTTTTTCCCAAATCCGTGAAGAAAACTCCAAACCTTAGAGTTGCATTTGTATCTTTTTGGGTTTGGCCCAATCTATAGGTTTGATGGGCCTCACTCCATTTTTTTAAGATATAATCACCCACCCTATCACCTTTCAACATATTATGGTCCATAATTTCTTTGTTGGCCCAGTTGCCTTACCTGCCGCTGACTAGACATCTTATTTCTGATTTTCCTGGTGATGACTCACGTCCTCCGGTACTCCTATTAATTGGTACCAAAACTATGCTCTCTCATCTCTATCATTTTTGGGGTCTGTGCTTTGATTTACACATAGTAGAATTAATCTTTATATCTAGTCTAACATTTGTTTCACAGGATTTTGTTCTTAAAAGAGTTTTTACTAAACCTCTTGCCTCACGTTCCTCTGCAAGGAAGCAAACACCTTTCTCTTCTTGTTTGGAGCGAGTTTTCAAAAGCTCATTAATGGTTCTTGCCAAATGACCACTGGTTGGTTTCGGGTATAAAGAAATCTGTGTCTAAATCTAGTTCTCTTCCAACTTCAATAATACAAAACCTCGAGTTGGTTTTTGCCTACCAAAATTCTTGGCTTTCGAAGGTGGTGTGTACTCACGCTCGAACAATTTCTTCAGATCACCGAAACTATCTTCGGCTTCTAACGAACTTGCCTCCCAAGATATCTAAAGAAAGTTCAATCAAAAATTGTATTTTTTTTTTATCTATCTTATTGTTTTTTTTTGTATGCTTCAAGTCTGTGGTGTTTGTTACTATTTCTAATCCAACCTCTTTTGGTATGAAAAACTTCTCCTTCTCTTTTGTGGAGTGTAAAATCGTTTGTGGAAAAAACAAATGGGCCGAAAATTCCAAGTCCTAGTCCTTGTCACCCGAATCAGGAAGCATGAAATGATGAGCTCGTTGGAGTTTCATAGCCCACTGAATCTTAACATGGGCTTATTTAAAAGTTTTTTTTAATGATCCACTAGACATTTAATCGGCCTTGTTTTTAAAATACGATAATTCTAATAACAACGCCGAGTCATTATTATACATGTCAAAGTCCCGACTGAATTTTACTTGACCTTTTTTTTTTTTTTTTTAACAAGGCTCATTTTACATTTGACCTTTAAATCAGTACATTAAGCTATCCTATTTAGTAATGTGTATGTAAACATGCCGACTTATGACTAATATTCAAAAATATGCCAGATTCGCTTTAACCTCTTGTCTTGGACTTCCTTACGTTTCTCACAATCTCTGTAAAACACTAGCTAGTAGCTAGGGACTATAAAAAGATCGAAAGGAGATGAAAAAAATAATTAGAAGAAAATAAGCACATAACCCTATAGTCAACACACCCAACATTTTGTCTCTCTCTGCTTTCCACCAACATATTGAAGAATAAGACTCCGTGTGGTCGACCTCACTTGATTATAATCGCCTCTCCTCTCTACACGTAAAAGAATATGCTCTTCATTTCATTCCATTTTGAATGCATAACACATTTTTCTCTATTTACAACAAATTTGAAGGACGGTATTAAAAAAATGAAAAACAAAACCAAATTTCATGGACATGTCCATTTTATGTGGTCCTTCATATGAGTTATGAGGAGACAGGAGCATATGTTTTTCAGAAATGGAAAGTTTACAGTTTTCAGTTTCATGTCTAAAAGTATAGTACTAATCGTTAATAACAAATAGAAATGGCATTAGAACACGAATCGGGTGAGATTGGAACGCCTATCATAAATGATCAATATATAAAAGAACTAACCAAAAAAGGTTTGGTAAACACTAACATGTCTAAATCGAGAAAACTTGAGACGACAAACAATTACAAATAACAATAAAATAAAAATTATATCAAAAGTGGGAGTTGGCGAAGTAGAATGGTGGGATTCCGCCCTTCACGATGGATGTTAGGTGAGGCGAGAGATTAGCTTTACTCAGCCTCATTTGATCTCTATCCATTTTCTCTTTCTTTTTTTTTGAAGTATCATTCAATCTACTTATATATAAATACATTACTTTGTTTTTTGTTTTGTTTTTGGGATAAACATGTGTACAAATACACACCAATTTATTATAGAGTTCCTTTATTATACAACAAAAAACGAGACCACCTTTCATTATAAAAAGAGAAAAATAAATCTTGACCAATTTTAATAATTATAATATTACTGTTCTCACTTCTCACCGAACATTTACCATCAAAAAGTGCAAAACAGGCAACAAATCCATTTAAAAGGAAGCTAAACCGAAATTGCATTCACGTAAACCGAGTCTCGGACGTACAGAATTGACGAATATACCCTTTCCAACAATCCCGAGATTCGATTTACCAAAAATACCCTTACATATGATTTTACTTACCTACCGCAAAACACAAAAAAGCCTTTCACCAAACACAACTACTTTCGTTATAAAACCCTTAAACTCTCTTTCCAAACACTTCTCAGGTTTCGTCCTAAAACATTACTCCACACACATTTGTCGAAATCTCAACACCAAACAAAAAAGAAGAGAAGAAAAATCTATTAAAATATAAGAAATCAAAGGAAAAACAAAAATGGCGCTCATGAACGGAAGCATGAATCTATCATCGATCAAGTCGTCGATATACAACCACCGTCAAACAAGCTTCTCCTCCGCCGCACCAAGAACCACGTCCCTCAGGATCTCCGCCGTGCAAACCGACCCAAAACCACCAGCTTCATCGGCTGTCACGACTCCGACGACGGTGACGAAGACCGTCGGAGTTAATGTGGGTAAATCTAAATGGGCACCGGAGAGCTGGAAGACGAAGAAGGCTCTTCAGCAGCCGGAGTACCCTGACTTAGCTGAGCTTGAAGCTGTGCTCGACACCATCGAGGCTTTCCCTCCGATCGTTTTCGCCGGAGAAGCTAGATTGCTTGAGGAGCGTTTAGGTCAAGCGGCAATGGGTGAAGCGTTTCTGTTACAAGGAGGTGATTGTGCAGAGAGTTTCAAAGAGTTCAACGCCAACAACATTCGTGATACCTTTAGGATTCTTCTTCAGATGGGTGCTGTGTTGATGTTCGGTGGTCAAGTCCCTGTCGTTAAGGTAAGCTTCGAGTTTGAGAAAAAGTTTGGATTTTTATGGATTTGTTTAGATTTTGAGGTTTTTATGGTTTTCTTGAAGGTTGGAAGAATGGCGGGTCAATTTGCGAAGCCGAGATCGGATTCGTTTGAGGAGAGGAACGGAGTGAAGTTGCCGAGTTACAGAGGAGATAACATCAATGGAGATGCTTTTGATTCGAAATCGAGGATTCCTGATCCACAGAGGATGATCAGAGCTTATTGTCAATCTGCAGCTACTTTGAATCTTTTGAGAGCTTTTGCTACTGGTGGTTACGCTGCTATGCAGAGAGTTACTCAATGGAATCTTGATTTCACAGAAAAAAGCGAGCAAGGAGACAGGTATATACAAATATTTTTCAAACAAGGCTTTTTGAATTTTCCCTCTTTGGATCTTTATGTGTTTGCTTTTAATTGTCGTTTGCCATAAAGCAAGATGCTTTGATTGTTTGTGTCTAGATGGATGTAGATTAGTTAGGGATTTCTTGTTACCTTTTTTAACCAGCTGATTAGCCGAAATTATTTTCTTGTGGAAGACCTTATTGTTACTTTTTGTTTCCATGTATACACAAACGCAAAGAAACAGTCAGGGCCTAATTGTGGGTAACTTTCTGAGTGTTTTGTTCTCTACATAGTACTGGCTACATCCTTTTTCTTGCTTGTGTTGGCCTATTTTGATACGATGTTCCCTTTTTATACCTACCTTATTTGGTATTAACTGGTTAGGTCCAATTTATAGAGTGAATGCTCAAAAAGTTTAGGTATTTTCCATATTCAGCTACTGATAGGCGTAATAATTGTATAGTGTAATCTGTTTGTTCTTCTCGAGTAAATTTGTACTTTTACTTTTTTGTTCTTTGTCTACATTTCGGGTATGTGTATTAAAATCTTTGTCTTGGTTTGGCAGGTACCGTGAACTAGCTCACCGTGTTGATGAAGCGCTTGGTTTCATGCATGCTGCTGGACTCACTCTCGACCATCCCATAATGCAAACAACCGACTTCTGGACTTCTCATGAATGTCTGCTCTTGCCTTATGAGCAATCACTAACAAGGCTAGACTCGACCTCTGGTCTCTACTACGATTGTTCTGCTCATATGATCTGGGTCGGTGAGCGAACTAGACAGCTCGATGGAGCCCACGTCGAGTTCTTAAGAGGTGTTGCTAATCCTCTTGGAATCAAGGTTTGTTTTTTTTCCAACTCTTCTCTCCATAATACACATTACCATGTTTAAGTTTTTCCCTTAAGAAACTGATTGAGATCTTTGTGGTGGTTATAGGTGAGTGATAAGATGGATCCAAAGGAGCTAGTGAAGCTGATTGAGATCTTGAATGCTGACAATAAGCCTGGAAGGATCACGATCATCACAAGAATGGGGGCAGAGAATATGAGAGTGAAACTTCCTCATTTGATCAGAGCTGTGCGACGTGCTGGACAGATTGTGACTTGGGTCAGTGACCCAATGCACGGAAACACCATTAAGGCTCCTTGTGGACTCAAGACTCGTCCCTTTGACTCCATCTTGGTACGTTTTATATTAAAAAATTCTCCCTATTATGTTAGAAAATGTTTTACTGTTTAGGTTTCTGTTGAATCATTGAAAATGATATAAAAAGATGAACACATAGGAATAATTTTGTATATTCTCCAACATAGTAAATACTATTAGTATGTGTTTGTGGTAGTAGGTGAGATAGCGAAAGGTGACAAAAAAATCCGACTTTGGTTGGGCCAAAGTTGACACAACTGCTTTTTCGAAAGTTAGGTGGTGGTCCTTAAAATATAGTGACAATACTAACTAAAGCACGTGTCCTCAATCAATTTGCTACATCTATATTTAGTAGACTTAAAAGTCTTCTTATAGAACTATATGATTTTTTATTTTGAGAAATTATTGTTGCAAAATAATCTAATAAATTTCGTTTTTGTTAATTGAAAATATCTAGGCTGAAGTGAGAGCGTTCTTCGACGTGCACGAGCAAGAAGGAAGCCACCCGGGAGGTGTTCACCTAGAGATGACCGGTCAAAACGTGACCGAGTGCATCGGTGGTTCACGCACAGTCACGTTCGATGACTTGGGCTCGCGATACCACACGCACTGTGACCCTCGCCTCAACGCCTCGCAGTCTCTCGAGCTCTCTTTCATCATCGCTGAACGCCTTAGAAAGAGACGCATCAAGTCCCAACAGGCTTTTTCCGTCTAATTTAAACAAACTTGTCTTGTGTAATTTCTATATATAAACGTGTGTGTGTGAACTCAATACGGTCTCGTTTATCTTTTGATTCAAATCTTGGGTCAACAGAACGACGTAAGGTTTTGTTTCGTTGTTGTTAATGAGCATTTATTCCTATTTTGGGTTTAATATAATCATGAAAGGTTGGAGTTTATTTATGTTGTGAAGAGTTTTGTGTATGCTCTATAATATTGTAGACTTGATAGTGACATAATGTTGGGAAGAAACAAAAACAGTCGTTTGGATCTCCTGACATCCGTACTGTCTGATAAAATATATATATAGACGATGGTCTTCTCGGAACTTATATCACCATTCAAGCTTTTAATGTATTGACATCGTTGTTGTTCAAAAAAAAAAAAAAAATGTATTGACATCTTTTACTTCTTTTCCTTCATCTATCTCCTTTGCTGATATAATCATCTGTTTCATTTAGAGTATTTTACCAAATAAAGCACTTTCATAAGAGTATATTTCATAATAAGGCACTTATGGATTAATAGTCACTTTGTTCAACTTTCTTTCATAAATCACTCTAATTTGCCCTTCTTTTACTTCCATTTAGTTCCATTATGTTCTCTACAACATAACCAAACTATGTAAACATCAGTTTGTGTTAGTTTGACTTTTATTTTCTGTTAAAATCATGATTAGATAGCCCTCCACCCAAAAACATGTACACACCATTGGATCTTTCCCACTTTAACAATCTAACGGTTGTAAATCTCTTGAGCCCCTCCCCAACTCTTCTTTCTTCTGCTCTCCGGCTTCATACATCACTTGTCACCCACTCGGAAGCACACAAAATCTGTTCCCCATGGCAGAGCATATTCTTGTCCTTACCGGCGAATGGCGATGCTCGATGGATGCGAAATAGGACTTCGTCATCGACAAGAGCAGGATGTCCAGGATTGTCCCACTTCATCCCGGTCACACTTTAGCCGAACTCCAGCTGAACGTATCTTCAGAATTTGGCTGCTCTCTTACTCAACACGACATCACACTCTCATACTGGCCACCTAACAGCAACGAGCTTGCAACTGGTATAACAACCCCGCCGGTTGTTATTTCCAACGACGGCGCTATTTCTTACTTCTTACGGCACCATCGTTTAAACACCGCCATGAACATATTTGTTCAGTTTTTTCAGAAGCAGAACCCTCAAACTAGCGTCGTTGATGAGACGGAAACCGGCTACCTTACCCCTCTAAAAAGAATCAAAACACAAACACATTCCGATTGTTCTCTTCCACCACCAGAATCCCGGTACACCTCCACCGCTGGATCTAATATTCGACCCCTTTCAGTAGAAGATGAAGCTCTCGTCGACGAGAAGGACCTAGACGATGAACTACTTAGAAACATCAGCAATCATGCCAAGGACTCCTGG
>OVBI01001766.1:0-28639 GCA_900406495.1 Sisymbrium altissimum
GAATAAGTCTACCACAACATCAATATAAGTATATCAAAATAAGTCTATCGTTCAAAAAAAGTCTACAGATCCGTTAATAAATCTACTGACTGAAAAATAAGTCTACCGACTATAAATAAGTATACCAACTCTAAATAAGTCTACCATCAAAGGATTGGTAGACTTATTTTGGAATTGATAGACTTATTTTGGAACTGGTAGACTTATATTTTTTTTCCAGAATATTTGTTGCCTACGTGGCATAATTCATTAATGGCATTTTCGATATTACGTTTTTTGTTTATACATGAAATAAGGGTAAAATAGGTACAAAATGTTATTTTAGCAATTTTAAAAGATATGCATTAGTCTAGTAACTTTCCAACATTTTGACGTCATTCTAGCAATTCTCCCTTAATTTTATTGACTCGTCCCCCCCTAACTTACCTCGAAAGTCGAAAATTAGGGTTACGGATTTGGAATTCCGAATTAGCAGCCATGGAAGAGATTACAGAGGGAGTGAACAACATGAACATGGCCGGTGATGATGCCCAGAAGAAAAACCGGATTCAGGTTTCCAACACCAAGAAACCATTGTTCTTCTACGTCAATCTCGCCAAGGTACTCACTTTCTCTCCTCCTCTCAGCTCCAAATTGGTGTTCTGTCAGGAGATGGGCTTACTTTCGTTGTCATGTGGGAATCACAAAGATTTAAGTTTTGATTGGTCTGGTTATTAGTTTCTGTTATAGGACCCGTAGATGACTGTTTTCAGAAATTGATGCAATTGGGTTTTGTTGTTGACCCTTTTTTTTTGGGTTTTTGTTTCAGAGGTACATGCAGCAGTACAATGATGTCGAGTTGTCTGCTCTTGGGATGGGTATGTATACATTCTCCTGTGTATATTGGGACTGTTATTGTGTTTTGTAAGCTGTGAATTTAAGCTTGATGAACGTAAAAGAAGAAGAATGGGTTTTGTTGGTGTAGCCTTTGTACTAATTAAGTTTCTCTTGAACATGAAAATGTGCAGCCATTGCAACCGTTGTTACTGTTGCTGAAATACTGAAGAACAATGGTTTTGCTGTTGAAAAGAGTAAGTGTCTTTATGGTCTGGGTTCGCGTGTTATATATGTTTTGTAGATTTCGCGACTAAGCTTTGTTTGGTTTGTTCATATGTATATAGAGATCATGACTTCAACTGTGGATATTAAGGATGACTCAAGGGGACGTCCTGTGCAGAAAGCTAAGGTAGTTTTTTCCGATCAGACTAGTTTCGTATGATTGTCATTGACCTCTTTCTTGTGTTATCTAGTTTTGATTTTCTTTGGGTTTTGGTCTTGCAGATTGAAATTACGCTTGGGAAGTCAGAGAAGTTTGATGAGCTAATGGCTGCAGCCAATGAAGAGAAAGAAGCAGCAGAAGCTCAGGTGCAGAGCTGAACATAGCCCTTTTATGTTTTGGTTTCATGGGTCTTTCTTCTTCTTCTTCTTGATGCTTATATGAAAAGGGATTTTTTTGTTTAATTTCATTGATTTTTGGCTGAATTTGAATTGTTATGTTGGGATGGTTTGTTTGTACCTGTTAAAACACTTTACAATATTTGATATGAAATCTGAAGATCATAGCATAACCAATATGGTTTCTTTTCTCTGTCTTCACATCCGAGCCATTAATTTTCTTAGCACCCGTAGAATTGCTTTTTCTTCTAGCGTAACGTGCAAATCATAAATTAGGCAACATAAGAGAAAAAGATTCATACTTTTCACAATACGCAGCATCTGTAGAATTGATATTTGTCACATTATTACATCTCAAAAATTGGTTGAGGAGACGTAATGAATAAATAGGGACTCAAATTGGGGCTTGAAAACAAAATACAAATCGTCTCGTGACTTGTCTTTTTTTCCCCCTTTTTCTCTTCTTCTTGAATTCCATCTTCGTAGCCGTCATCTTCAAGGCACAAACATTTACACCAAACCAAAAGCTTACTCCTTATCTTTCTTTTTCTGTCTCTGATGCCTTTGTGTTTACTCCTTCTCAAACTCAAGTGTCTCCCCTTTTCTCGTCTCACACACACACACACACACACACACACACACACACACACACACACACTCTCCTTCCAGAAGATTGTTGATCTACGCGACTCCGAAGAAGCTTCTCCTCCCATCTCTCTGGTTAGTTGATTTCACGACTTGTTCTTTATAATTATTTCTTTTAGCTCAGCACAATGTGGAACGGATTCGTCCTTGCATGAGATTCAGTTTATTTATTCTTTTGAAATAGTTATGAAATCTCTCACTCTTTGGTTCTTCATTGCCATAGATTCAATCATGCATTGTTTACTCCGCTTCACTTGTTTCCTACATTGCTTCAAAGATCATCACACTCTTCTATGGGGTTTTTTTGCATTACCGAACATCCCCAAAAAAATCCCCTTTGCCAATGATTTGGCTCACGAGTTTGAGAGTTTAGCTGCGTATCTATATTAAAAACTAATTAAAGTTTCTAGTAAAGTCCATTCACAGGTCTTTTCTTTTTGTAAGTTTCCACCTTCTTCAGATTTGTCGTTGGTGCATGTATGTCAGTGTCTATAGTTAATTAATTAATCAACTATTATTATACAAATGGAATCTAAGTTGCTCCAAATTTATTATTTCTCTTTGATTTTTTTTTCATTTTCTTTCAGATCTGTTTTGGAGAACTGTGAACATCATATGTATGTGTTAGTCAACAATTGGCTCATCGATCACTGAGCTTTTCTAACGGCTTTGGTTGGTTTTCGTGCACATTTCCATCAATTCTATGGCAGAAAGCAAACTTAACTTTGATGCACCTCTTCTTTCAACAAGGCGGCGAATGAAGAAAGAAGCACTGTCTGTGCGCAGAAACATGCCAAAGAAGCTTACTGATGATGATGACTCCAAGACAAGTGAATCTTCTTCTGTTCCTGTTCTTGTCCAAGACGTGGGCTTGGATCATGTTCCAGAATCAGCTTCTGCTCCTTTCAATGGCCCCTCGGAGAAAGCCATTGGCGGAAACATGACGAGACTACAGAGTAGAAAAGGTAAACAAGTAGAAGAAGAGGAAGAAGAAAGTGAAAATGATGATGATGATGATGTCTTCTCTGATGCCCTTGATACATTGTCTCTAAAGCATAGCATAAGTGGTAAGGTTGATGCAACGAAACCGCCAATGGCATCCGATGATACTCAATCTCGGGATTTCATGTTGAACCGTTTCTTACCTGCCGCGAAGTCCATGACTGTGGAGCAACAACCTCAGTATGCTTTGAAGCGACAACCATCTCCTGTTATGTCTGAACGAATGAGACAAATTAGAGATATAGTACCAGCTGAGAATCGTGCAACTCCGACGAGGTATGAGTATAATACCACTCCATCTTATTATCAGGACATAGAGGATGAAACAAGCGATGAAGATGATGATGACGATGAAGCTTCTGAGTATCTTTCTAGGAGAGGCTGTGGCATGTCACCACAACTGTGCTTTAAAAACTCACTTGGTATGTTGAGCTCAGTGCATGGTCTAAAAGAGAAGCCTTACTCCTTAAGAACCTCAAGTCATGATCAAGTGAAGTCAAGCAAGGTCGCTCAACTCAAATCTCGGTTTCAATCTGTGAAAAAGGTTTCTTCTCAATCCCACCCTTTTACTTGTAGCATCATATAGATCTGGTCAGACGCTCACTGAATATCAATCAATAAAATCTTGTATGTTTCAGCTCGCTCTTGATAAGTTGGGAAGCATAGCTCAATCTCCAGTACATCCAAGTGTTGGGAAGAAGTTTAATTACTTTGGATCTGAACAACTTGATACAAATCTGCGCACTGCAAGTGTGCCATCATCTCCTTACAGACAAACTGGCTGTATGTCACCGTATCGCAGTGTAGGAAACTGTTCCCCTCTTCACTCTGCTGGTTTCCCCGGGACTCGTAAGGAAGCAGAGATTATGAGAGCTAACAGGTTGAACAAGCATATCAGAAACACAAACAAGTCTCAGGACATGCTCTATCCGAAAAGTACAAGACTTGACTGTTCTACAAGCTCTGTCATGGAAAAGACATTTTATGTTGACACAGAGAAAACTCCAAGGACCAGCAATGATCAGGGTAACTCAAATGTCAGGATCTTGCCAGAAACAGTGGAAACAATTTCAGAGGAACCAGAAGGAAAGAAACCGAAAGCCGTTCTCGAGCTAAAGGCTGTAGAAACTCCAAGTATTAGCAGTGGAATCAAGAAGATGAAGGCAGATGAGTTGGAAAAGAACAACAATGGCTGTGATCTGTCTCCACTTGCTCCACCGCCACCCAAAAAGCCTTCTGATTCTTGGCTTTTCCGTAATCTGCCTTCAGTAAGCTCAAAGATCCCTTCACGGAGATATCTGTTTCATCCCCAAAAGAAGGATCTCAAAGAAAACTCCACAAGTTTGACCAAGTGGGAAACTATAGTCAAGACTTCTTGTATGCACCGAGATCATATACGCTATTCTGAAGTAAGCATCTCAGTTTTTCCCTGGGAGATAAAGAAACACATTGAGGAATGCTAACCCGTTTTTGATCTTCACTATATCTTTTGTAGGAACTTGTTGCTCGTTCATCCTTTCAATCCACAACATAACAGTTTGAAGCTTCCCAAGATCTGACCCCTTGGGATCTTCAGGTTGAATTTACAACTTCATAGGCGCAGCTAAATCGCGGTTTCTTTTACGAGCACTTAACCCGTAGTCACTCAAATTTATTTACATGTGTAGCTATACTTTTCCATATTCTGTCAGTTGCCTTACCTAGCTAATAAGACGAACATGTGTTCCCAGTAAATGCTATGTTCATATTTCTATATAAATGATATGTTCAAGGTTTTTCCAAAGTAACTGTCTCCATTCAGATGCTAACTACAGGACAGCAAAGTCTACAGGTAACGTTCGAACATTTCAGTTCATCATATAGTCTCTCTTATGAAGCATAAAAATGAATTTTCTTAAAAAGGAACAAGACAGTTATTTTAGGGGAAGGCCGAGAAAGAATTTCCATTAAGCTCGTCTCTGTTTAGAGATACATGTACAACAGCAATCAACGAAAAACTAGCTTTTATAATCGCCAGCAAAAACCGTCTAAACTGCCTTAGGATCTCTCACTCTTAATTCTTTTTTTACCTGCTTTCTTCTCTGATCTTCCTATCACTCTCATTACAACTCTCACTTTCATACATATATATACATCATCATCGCAGAACAATTAAAATCAAAATAAATGGTATAGTAACAAAGAATGCTAATAGTCGTTCTAAGGTATTACCTTCTCTTGTTATGTCTTCCTCTCTCGACCATCCGTTTTCTTAACTTCGTCTCTATTCAGTTTCTGGTGGCAAACACATTGCTACTTCAACTTCATCTGCTTGGTAATGCATCAGTTTCTCTAGCTGTGGTCTAAGTTCCTTGTTGCAAAACTCTTCATACTCTTCTATCTTCCCTCCTTTCTTCTTCACTTCAACCACCACAAGAGATGGTGTCAGCTCAAAGATCTCAACTTTAATAGTCAACGGTCCTTTAGCTCCTTCTCTACAACCTTCTAGCCTCACGCTCCAATCCTTCTTCCTCACCGTAAAGTTTGCCACTTTCGCAATCTCTTCCAGTTTCGATATGATCTTTGTCACAGGAGCAGCAGATACAAACCTCGCTCCTTGTCCTCCTTCTTCAAACAAACCGGAAAGATCAAATCCGGTAGAGAACGATATGATGTCAAATGCGTTTAGACTCGCGGGTCTCGGCATTGAACCAACTCTTTTAATATCAAACTCTGCGTCTCCCTCTGAAGCAGTCGATGACCTGCCTGATGACAACGATGATGAATCGTCTTCGTTATTGTCATCCTCTCTACATAACTTATCGTTTTCGATATAGAACTTGAGATCTTTGAACCCTTTCTTGAACCATCTATGCTTCATGATCTCTGGTATGGTGATGCGGGTGTCTGGATTCGTGTCAAGAATCCGGGTCATAAGCCTTGTAAGCTCAGGAGAAAACCATTTAGGACACCGGAACTGTCCTCTGTATATCTTCTTATACATAACCAAAATGTTCTTATCATCAAAGGGAAGATAACCGGCCATCAACACAAACAAGATCACTCCACAAGACCAAACATCGGCTTTCGCAGCGTCATAACCTTTCCTTGTCAAAACCTCCGGCGCCAAATAAGCAGGCGTCCCGCAAAACGTTTTACAGATTCCGTCTTGCCTGAGCTGCTCAGAGACAACGCTGAGCCCAAAGTCAGAGACTTTAAGGTTCCCTTCGTCGTCCAAAAGCAGATTCTCAAGCTTGAGATCACGGTGGTAAACACCCCGGCTGTGGCAGAAAGCAACGGATGAGATCAACTGCTGGAAATATCTACGGGCGGCTCCTTCACGAAGCCGGCCTTTAGCCACCTTTTCGTAAAGCTCTCCGCCTCGTACGTACTCCATCACGATGTATATCTTTGTCTTCGTAGCCATGACCTCGAGGAGGTGAACAATGTAAGGATGGCGGACGCGGCGGAGGATCGATATCTCCCGTTTTATGTGACCGGCCAATCCGCTTTTCACGATCATCTCTTTGTCAATGACTTTGATGGCGACGTTCTCGCCGGTATTAATGTTCCGGGCTAAATAGACTTTAGCAAAGCTACCGTGGCCAAGAAGCTTTCCTAGCTCGTACTTGTCCATGAGAATAGAGCCTTGTGGGGTTTTTGGGCTCCTCGGGCTCTCTGGACTGATCTCTTTCTTCACGTCTTTAGTAACAATTCGACCGAGAAGGCCCGCCATGAACTGCAGTGGCTTTTGGCCGGCGATGGGCAGAAATGGCACCGGCGGAGATAGGACTTGAGCCATCAGTGGGCTGAGACTTTTTTCTTTTGTTGATGTCGGCACGATATTACCGGAAAACGAACCAAACAAGAGAATGAAATGGAGAAACGGACGAAAATAAGATATGGTTGGGTTGTTTTGTTCCGGTTGTAATGATGTCTTAACTTGGCCATTTCGTATTCCGTTTTATAACCGTTTTGGAAGTTGAGATTATTGTATGTTTTTTTATTACAAGAGATTATTTTATGTTCGATAAGCTGAAAAGTCAGCTCAATTATTGTTATAAAAATGTTGCTATATTGATGTTGAAGTTTTATCCTAATCCATTTATTTGCCAGCAGATGAACACGTTGGACGGATTTAGAAATTAGTTTAGGGATATATGTTAAACAAATATGGTTGATCAAATACGCCAATTTGTAAAGTCATATTTACAATACTTATTCAGATTTCTTAAGAGACAGATAACAGGGTTGACGTATCAACCTGAGTGTTTCTGGTCGATACGCAGATCATAGTTCGTTAGGATGTCGTCACACATCTATACTCCCCCAGCAAAAATTTGGATTTTGGTGATAAGCGAAAATTATAATCTTAAAGAAAGATGTGGAGTGGTCTTTGTGGGAACCACGTGTGTGTGGCTGAGTCGGTGCTGACTGTAAGTCGTGGACTTCACGTAGCCGACCAAAACCAAAAGCTAAAAAGACTACACCAAATAGCGCATAGTTATAATGTGTATATTAAGTTGCATTCCGAGTTGACTATTTTTAAGTGCATTTATCGTCCAGAACTTAATCTGAAATTGTAATGAGGATTGATAGGAAATTATCAATTGGTCAGATATTGCTGTCGACAATCGACTTAATGTAGAGTTCTCCTTAATGTATCAGCGTAAGATAATAATAGTGATCGGCCAATACACTTATAACACGTCAATAGTGGGAGAAAACATAAGAAATAAATGAAATAAAACACATCTATATATTTTCTTTTGCTCAAGTATAATTCAAATATATAAGCCACAAAAGCGATATTAAGTGCATTAATCAATAACATCAACATGCACGCTAAAGAAGTTAATTTATGTGAGATTAATATACGTTAATTGCATTAGTATAAAGTATAAATCACTGAATGTAAGTTGTTATCAGTACTTTTTTTTTTGGTGCATACAAAATTAACTTGGAAACGAAGAAGAAAAAATTACTATTATTTACGTAGCGTTAATTTGAATTTTGGAGATCAAGAACACACATATGAACACCTAAATATGTGAATGGTAGTGTTTTTGTTTTTTCATTTTTGTAAGTGGGAGATTTCTAAGAAAAATCCACACTAATCCTTAGAGTCGTGAAGTAGCTTGTAAATTTATCGTTTAGGTGTCCACAGTGGCTAACTATAATTTGAATCGCAGTGAAAAGATTTTAACTCTAGCACCAGCGACTCCATGATGATTTTTTGTTTTTTTTTGAACTTTACCCCATGATGAATTTTGTAACTAATAGACCATCATTAATTAATTAGTTGTGAATCGTGAAATTTTTGATACTGACACCATTAACAACCAGTTTCTTTAAAAAACGTTCACTTCAGTTTGTTTAGTTGAAGTTTTGGAGTTATAAGTATATATAAATGAGTGATGTAAAAAAAAAACGTATATAGAAATCAGAAATGAGTTGAAATCTGGTATAGTTTTATTTGGTAAAGACATATTCAGTCCATGCATTTAACCATTGGTTTCAAGCGCTATCTAAATTTAAATCCATTGTGACCGATTAGGTTAATTACTAACATTTCAAACTAAATTATTTGTTTTTTTAATGCTTTTCAGAAGAATGTCTCAAGTCATGTATCTTCTGATAAATAGAGAAATCAAAATTAATTTAGTAGTTGATACAATATTACGATACAATTATTCATTCTTTTTAATGCATATTTACGAGTCTCAATTTTAAACCTTTACCTCGAAATATTGCCAGAAAAGCTTCTGCTAAAAGCCTAAATTGCAAGCACGACGAAGGTTTTCCTGTTTCTTATATTTTTGTTATAGTATTGTAATAAGAAAATACATAAACTAATCAATATAACTCTCATGACAGAAGAACATATGATCGATGTGAAGACCACGTTAAGATATTACATTTGTTTGGATAATGCTTATCTTTGTGTATTACGTAAATAAATAAAATAAATTATCTAAAAGAAGTGTTCAAAATTCGTAATTTAGTGAAAGTGTAAGAAGCCAAAAGAAAAGATCGTGTAATGATGACTTAAGTGTGTATTTTTATTGTTGGTCAAGATATGATATCCTTTCGAGAGAGCAGGTCAATGAGTTGTTTGAGTCACTGCACAAACATAATGATCTGTATCCGAGTCTGATAAGAGAGATTGCAATGCACTGAGCATGACTCATGCATACCAAATAAGCCACACCACTTACGTTACATAACATGCATTCAACCATATGTATCAAAAATAAAATAAAAACAGAGACTTTTTTTTGGAGTTTCCTTACTTCTCAGACAAACAAAAATATAACTATAGCAAGAGTATCGTAAAACTTATGACAATGTTTCTTAATCGTAAAACCTAACTTGGTTTCCTTACCAAACCGGTCGATTGCGAATGGTTAAGTTTTACGGGTTGGGTTTAGTTAATTAACAAAGATTTGGACTTTTGATTAAGTAAAACTTTATTTGGCCACCATGAATATGATCTCTACGTGACTTCTGCACGTCAATCTGCATCTTGTTGAGGAGTTCCGTTGTACGATGTAATAATGTTAATTTTATTGATGTGTAGATTGCACAAGCTGATATGAAGAGTGTGATATGGATCAGGAGAGACAAGAAAGCCGTAAGAACCAAATGTTTCTGCTGGTGCTTATCCGGGGACAGCTCTCACCATTCAGAAGTCAACAATGCCCAACCTAATTAAGTTTGCAAATTTACGTCCTTGCAGAGGAAAAAGGCACCATTATATTTTGCAAAAATTGACTGATTTGAGGAATGTGACAGATTTAACAGGACATCCAGGATTAGGTAGTAGTAGATTTTCCTATATACGGGGAGATACCATGGCTAGCGATTGCATACCAAACAAGAAATCTAATTAGGATAAAGGTTTTGGAGTGTGTTACTTGTGTACTGGCGTACTTAAGTTGTTTCTTTCTGTGGTGTTTTGTCTAAATCAGATTATAGGGTGACATGAATCCGGTCTAATTAATGCAGGTATTCAGATAGGATGTCATTGCTGATTCTGGAAACGCAGCTTTCTCGTAAGTCCCATTATCTTTGTCTCATCTGTAAAAAAGAAAAAAAAAAAAAAAACTTGGACCACTTAGCGTAAGAATGACAAAACTTTTTATGTCAAAGCTGGTTATTTGGGATTTACGCATATTTGTACACATAGCCAAACATTTGTAAATAGGGTTGAAAGAATAGAATGAAGCATGTGCTAATCTTGAATTACATAGGCAACAATGTAGGCGAGAGGCAGAGAAAAGAAGATCTACAGAGTGCAGGAAATGAATAACGCAATTCCTTTTTACTCAAGTCATGAAACGGCACCGGTTTTGGGTCTGTAGCAGTCAGCAGATGAAAGAGACTGAACCAGAGAGAGGTTCTTGTTATATAGTAGTATAAAAATAAAAATAAAAGGTATGTCTGTTTAACAAACGCATCATGAATTTTGTATTGTTTATGTTTTTATGTCCATAAACCAAATGACCCCATTTTGGTCCTTCTTGGGACGCACGTGAATCTCTCAGTTTGATAGTCCTTTTACATCTGGACTGTCTTGGACCCATCTCCTGGCTCCACCTTATTATTACTCAGAACCCAAGATAATGTTTTCTTTTAAAAAAAAAAGTTCAAAGTGAAATGTAAAGAAATTAAAAGCAAAAGAGATGTTAATTGGTTCATTTTTTTCTTTTCTTTTTCGAAACACATTAATGTCACATAATCATAACGTTTCTTTTACCCTTTTTTAAACTTGGGTTGGCTTTGATCATGGTCAAGTCTTCTTAATCGATTACCAAGTATTTTATCCGAACTTTTTGTTTTTGTTTATTCACTTATGTATAATATGCTAATTCTTTCCAAAATATGAGATGTAGCTGTTCTTTATAAACATTAAAGAACTTCATTTGCGATTGCCAACTTATGCATCTCGGATAGCTTATGTTTAGTAGTATTAAAGATTAAATAAAAAAGAAAATGAAGAATAACTCTTTTATTAGTTTAATTTTCTTAACCATGGTTCTGAAACAAGTACATATATGTATTAAGATTAGACAACTTGGGAAAAAGAAAAGATTACCCAACGTTAACAAAACCTTCAATTACATTGAGTAATATGTTTTGCAAGTAAATTCAAGAATGAAGTTTTGTTGGTTTCCATTGAAAAGTTTGTTATACTTACACGGGTTTTACGTTTTGCACTTTAATATGTAATTGAAATCTTATGATCAAAACACACTTGTCACAATAAAAACAATTTTGTAAAAATTAAATAAAGAGCTGGAAAACTGAAAAGAAAAAGAGTTGGGAGCACCAAATTAACACAAACACTAGTCTTGATTATACATTTGATTAATGTGAATTAATAAAAGAAGCTAGAATGAAGAGAAGAGATTCTTAACTGCAGAAAGTCAGAAACCTAACCTAATGCATTAAAAGAGTCTGAGGACTCTCTGATGTGTAAAGTTGAAAAAATAATCATAATTTACCAACCCAACAGTGTAACGGTAGTATTCTGTTTTGGCAGTTCCTTAAGGGGCATTTCCGGTAACAACAAAATTTCAACGGTCCTTTTATTTTCAACCCTTTCTCTATTCATATAAAATCTTTAGCCATCACCATTTCCACCACTACCAAAAAGCTCTCCCCTAACTCAGCTGCAACTTCGAAAAAGCAAGCTTTTTCGTTTTGCCTTGTCTCATTCTTTTCCCTTTCACATAGACTCACACCTTTTCTCTTTTCACTTTAAAATACTCTGTACTAGTTTTCTTAGCCATTCCTCTGTATCAACAGATCCTTTTCTTCCTTCTGAGTCTCCTGGTTCATGAACTCCTGTACTTAGTGAACACATCCAAATAATCTCATTAGAAGAAGACTGGTGTGACCAAGAAACAAACGACTGACTTCTGAACAGCTTGGTAGTCAACAATCATGGATCCTGTAAAGCCAGAGGAGATAAGCCACCCACCAATGGATCAGCTTCAGGGTCTAGAGTACTGTATTGACTCAAACCCTCCATGGGGTACGATCCTACAAACCATTTGATTGATTGCTTCTGCTCTTTTAGGAAAAAAGACTTGTCTGAGTTTCTAACTGATGATGATGTTATTGCAGGAGAAGCCATAGCTTTAGGTTTCGAGCATTACATTCTTGCTTTAGGCACTGCAGTGATGATCCCTTCCATTCTTGTTCCTATGATGGGTGGAGATGATGTGAGCATTCTTCCTTCACGTTCTTACATTGTTTTCTTTATCATTTGTGTTTGTTCCTGACTGAGATTCAATTGTCCCCAACAAAACAAATGAGTAGGGTGATAAAGTGAGAGTTGTTCAGACACTACTCTTCATTCAAGGTGTTAACACTCTTCTTCAGACATTATTTGGAACTCGTCTTCCAACTGTGATCGGAGGCTCTTACGCATTCATGGTTCCGATCATTTCAATTATCCACGACTCTTCTTTGACCCGTATCGAAGATCCACACTTGGTATGTTTTGCTCTTCCTTTTTGGTTTAGTAGGCTACTGCTTCTGTCTGAAGATCTTAACTTCAATGTTTGAATCTGGAAATCGAGTAGAGATTTCTAAGTACAATGAGAGCGGTACAAGGCGCGATCATCGTTGCATCTAGCGTTCAGATCATCCTCGGTTTCAGCCAGATGTGGGCGATCTGTTCAAGGTATATATACACATATCACTGCTTGTTGTCATACAAAGGTGTAGACTTAAATGACTCATCATCTGATTTTTTTTTCAGATTCTTCAGTCCTGTTGGCATGGTTCCTGTTATTGCATTAACTGGTTTTGGACTCTTCAACAGAGGTTTCCCACTGGTATGTTACTGCGATTTCTCTCTTTCAAGATTGGAAAAATCATCTCTTTGGTTCTTATTTCAGTGTTTATTGGTTTGCAGGTAGGAAATTGTGTTGAGATAGGGATTCCAATGCTTATCCTCTTTGTCATCTTCTCTCAGGTTATTACTTATGTCTGACCTTAACTGATTCCGATACTATCCAGCTAAGCTTCTTAACTGATATTGTTATTTCATATGTTCTGTCTCTGCAGTATCTTAAGGGCTTTCAGTTCAGGCAATTCCCAGTAGTGGAGAGATTCGCTATGATTATAGCGTTGATCATTGTGTGGGCTTACGCACATCTCTTGACAGCGAGTGGGGCTTACAAACACCGACCGCACCAGACACAAGTAAACTGCAGAACCGATATGTCTAACCTCATTTCGTCTGCTCCGTGGTTAGTTTTCTTCAGTTCTAATATTATGCGTATAAAAAGCATTAAGTAGCTGATCATATGCTTCTGTTGACACTTCTAGGATCAAGATTCCTTATCCACTTCAGTGGGGAGCACCTAGCTTTGATGCTGGTCATGCTTTCGCTATGATGGCCGCTGTTTTAGTCTCACTCATTGAGGTAATGTCCCTCGGAATCAAGATTAGCTCTAGTCAAAGGATAGACATACTAAAGAAGTATCTTCTTGAATGTTTTAGTCAACTGGAGCTTTCAAGGCTGCTGCACGACTGGCTAGTGCCACGCCACCTCCACCTCATGTTCTTAGCCGCGGTATTGGATGGCAAGGTATTGGGATCCTCTTGAATGGTTTATTCGGAACGTTAAGTGGTTCAAGCGTCTCTGTGTAAGTAAAAGAACTGTGAATGATTTCAAAGTATATTCTCCATTTGGTTGGACCAATTTGTCTCATGGATTTCTTCATTCTAACAAATGCTGCAGAGAGAATGTTGGATTACTAGGAAGCACCCGTGTTGGAAGCCGCAGAGTTATTCAAATCTCAGCAGGGTTTATGATATTCTTCTCAATGCTAGGTCAAACTCACATCTCCACACACACCAGCTTTAGCTTCTTCTTAATAATGGTTTTTTATACTAAAAACATTTCTTGTTTTCTCTTTTTGCAGGCAAATTCGGTGCCTTGTTTGCTTCAATACCTTTCCCGATATTTGCAGCAGTGTACTGCGTCTTGTTTGGTCTTGTTGGTCAGTACTAGAAATATATATACATTATATCTTATCGCTAAGGATTGTTAAAACTTTGATGATCTAACAGAGCTTTCTTTGGTGTTACAGCTTCTATTGGGCTATCTTTCCTGCAATTCACAAACATGAACTCCCTCAGAAACCTCTTCATCACCGGCGTGTCTCTTTTCTTAGGATTATCGATTCCTGAATACTTCAGAGACTTCTCGGTCAAGGCATTGCACGGTCCAGCTCACACCAATGCTGGTTGGTTCAATGATTTCTTGAACACAATCTTCTTGTCTTCACCGATGGTAGCGCTGATGATCGCAGTGTTCTTGGACAATACTTTGGATTACAAAGAGAGTGCGAAAGACAGAGGATTGCCTTGGTGGGCTAAGTTTAGAACTTTCAAAGGAGATAGCAGGAATGAGGAATTCTACACTCTCCCTTTTAACCTAAACCGTTTCTTCCCTCCTTCATAAGTTTTTTACATCTTTGTTTTTGACTCAGATTTTGTGTTGTGTGTGACTCATCATCACCCAATTATTATTTTATCTATAATCATTCTTTTTTATCTAATGAAAGATCAACATAAAATATCATATTTTTGATAATTGTAGTATCACTTCCTACGCAAACCTATCTAAATATGGGTTGGATGGCAAATGGATTTCCAATCGCTACATAATTTACTACTGATTCATATTTGCTTGTTCCATTTTTACTCTCTGGTTCGTTTAGGAGATTAGTATGAACTTTTTAGATTAATTCTATAACAATTTTACCGGTTTAGTAGGTTTCACTTTAATCACCCGGACAAGTTCTTTTTCTCTTTTGACGATACCCACCAATAATTCAAAATTGAATTTATTGAAAATTAACTTCTAATTGACAAACATATTGAGTATAAGAGCAATAATGAATTAAGCTGATGTATAACTATACATAATCTTATTTTAATTTTTAACTAATTAATAGAAATAATATTTATTAAATAATTTCTATGTGATTAATGATCTAATCTTCTTGATTAGTTTATTTTCATTAAGTATAGTATATCTTAAATTTATTAATTTATACAAATATTTTCCTCTATTATTAAATTTTTATTAAATATATTTATGTAAAAATTAGCAAATTAATAATTCTGACAAAAGTTTATAACAAAAAAAGGAAATGACTAATATTTTTATTCTTATATATCTTTTTTATTCTTTTTAGCATAATACACTAGCTGCCAAATTTATTTTGTATTTATCTGTGTCAAGAATGAAGCTAATTAAATAAAATTGAATTTAGAGTTGATAATAGTTGTTTTCATCTTCACCAAACTTTCTTCTGCTTATTTATTATTATTGTTTAGGAGAAAAGGGTACCAAATCGTCTGTTAGCTCCGTCCTTACCGAAAGAAAGAGACTTTCATTAACTCAACAAAATATCTTTACTTGTTGTTTAACTGCCTATGAGTTTTATAAAGAAACAAGAAACGACAAATTGAAACCGAAAGTGAAAGACAAAGGAATTGCAACCGAAGAGCAGCTTCAGATTTAGGGCATTTTGCAAGGTCATATGGTAGCCACGAGCATACGTTTCCCGCAAGTGATTTGGTTTTGATGTTTTTACTTTCTTCTGATTAATTATCTTCAGTTGCTCAAAGATCGGAAGGGCTTAAAGCTGAAACCTTGTTGAGATTCTCTGACGCTTTCTTCTTCTTGCTCATAAAGTTCGTCTCTTTTCTCTCACTTGTCTCTCAAGTGGATCTGGATTCTTCTTAAAGGTTTGATATTTTTATTTTCTATTATCAGAATTTCGAGTAACAATCATTGAAGATAAATAAAGTGTTTGAGCTATGACATGGTTTTAAGTGTTAGGAATGTTGTTTCTGTTCTTTGTCTGATAAGTATCATATGATCTCTGACTTTGTAGGAACGTGTGAACTAATACCCTCCTCGTTTTTAGTGTATGTATATGAGTTAAATGGACCCGAGAAGTTGTTCGAAATCATCGATCACTGTTTGTGAAAGTTCGAGTGGATCTGCGATTGTCACTGATGTCAAAGGTGAGACCAGTGACTCTGTTTCAAAACATGTGTTGATTGAAAAACAAGGGGGAGAACAAAATGAGACTAAACCGCAACAAGGAAAAGAAAATGATTCAAGAATGGGCGAAGATGGTGTTGGATGCAGTAACGTTTCAGCTCCTGCTGTTCACGAGGAAGTTGCGAGTAATGTTACTGCGGTGGCAGCAGGAGAGAGTGATGCTTCAACAAAAGCAAAGGCGAAGGAGTTTCACGTGGTTGATTTGGGTTGTGGAGGAGAAAGTGATCATGGGGAAAGAATCTGCAGAATTTGTCATTTTGGTTCTGATCAAACACCGGATAGAGTTTCCGGTAAGTCAGTAAGCCTGGACTTGATTGAGATTGGTTGCAAATGCAAAAACGAGCTTGGACTTGCGCATTTTCATTGCGCTGAAGCTTGGTTCAAGCTAAGAGGAAACAGGTAATGAATTCTATACCTCGATTGTTATTAACTTAGTAATGGTATGGAATCTGTGTTTGACGCCTTAACATGACTAATCTCGTTACAAGATTAATCTTGAAGTTTCAGCATTAAGTCAAATCTTTACAGATAAGTCCCGATGTAAACCTCTGTTCTCTTCTTGGCAGTGTATGTGAAATCTGCGGTTGCACAGCAAAGAATGTTACAGTTAGCTTGACGGAGGAGGAATGGACCGAAGTAATACACACAAGACTGGATGAGAGAAGAAGACGTGGAAGTGGAGAATCTTGCTGCATCTTCATGGTTTTTCTGCTCACTATCATTCTGCTTCATTGGTTTTTCAAAAAGATTAGCGCTTACTACAAAATCAAATGAATGATGACATATATTTAGTTTGTCAGTCTTTTAAGTATCTTTTGTTAATTTTATCATCCGTTTCTAACTCTAGAGAAGACTACATGAAGATAAAAGAAGAAGATAGAATGCAGTTTCTTAAATCTAACTCTGATTAAATTTAATTGATGGCCAAGTTAGAGTTTTAGCTCTAAATTTTGACTTTAACTAATAGAACAAAACCATTATCTGGACAACTTTTGGTTTTGCAACTATATCTTAAAGCATCCTATTTCCCTTCATCATGTCCCATGCCTTACATATGGGCCAATGTGGTTAATTAATTACAGGCCCAAATATATTCGCCTTTGCATATATTGTGCCAACATTTTAAAAATTTGGGTCCGAAGAGGACAAAAAAATAAGATTGATATGAAATTTCTAAATATATTCCGCTTATCAAGTTGATAGTTGCTACCATTCGTTTTGTCTCGTCTGCAGCCGTCAAAACAAAACAAAAAACACTGTAGTTTTAAAAGAAAATATTGAAAATCTACGACAACGAGTCAAGAAAAATTACGCGCAAATGACATTGGTTTAACAAAAAAATATGCAAACGTTAGAACCAATGCCCTCTATTGAGAGAAAAACAGCGACATACATATCTCGACTCGCATGGTACTTTTAGATCTGGAGATTGATCTCGCATAAAACCTGATAAGTAATTAAGATATAAACACAACTTGCCGATATATATTGTTTTGCATGGGATGAATTGCGGGGCAAATCTCCTTTGGCAGAAGTATTTTGCTTGCATGACAAGCAATGCCAAAGCCATCTGCCACAGGAGTATTCGCCCAGTAATCCAACCATACATTGATGGTCCCTCTATCTTCACAGACATTAGTCTTCAATTTTACTATTTAATGTATTCTCTTAATGTTTCACACCGTTGCATCTTGAGTGATTGTAAATTAAACTAGCAAAGTATATATATAGAGTTGATGAAAGTGTTTATAGTGAAAAGCATATTCTGTGGCAGATCCTATGTTTCATAGAGCATATGTTACTAGTATAATCCTAAAGACCAACCCCTTCATGCGGTCCTCATGCTTCTGATTCGGAATTTAACATCTCTTCTTTTTTCCTGATTTACCGGCCTTTTTTAAGTACTTCAAATACTCTGCTTGTTTATTGTGATGAAAGTTTTCTGCTTCATGTTTTTATAGGTATTGTTCCATAGTATATGCCCTCTACATCAAGGTTTATAAATATATTAACTAGTTTGAGTTTTTCATTTGAAACAATAAAGTGAGAGGGAAAAAAAACTAGCATTTGGTAGAAAAGCATTACATGGTAAATCTCTATTGGCAGGGGACGCTGATGACTCATATATTTTTGTTATCATTTTCCTCTGCCAAAGGAGATTTGCCTCGCAATTTTTGTCTATCGTTATTTGTTTCCCTTTAATCTACTATATAAAATAGAAGACCAAAGCTTGTATTTTCGTGTTTTGTGTTAGACCCGTTGCCGCGTTACCATACGGCTTAAACCCTTCATAATGCATGTTAACGGAAAAAACATATCAGGTATTTCTTCTTTTTATATTTAGTACGTGTTAATTGAACGACAAAGAATGGTAGAACGGTTTCGCATACGTAGCCAAAGAATGCTTTCAACCCTTGATTTAGAAATCCGAAAACCAAGTTCAACAGTCAACTTAAACCAAGTATTTATGATGAAATTAAATTGTAAAGTCTTATTTCAGGCCAGTATGTGCATGTCAAATAGCTAATTATCAAGGACAATAGCATGTAAGCGTAGTCTTTGTTGTAGTTAGATGTACTTAATGAATATGCTGTCAGTGCCTGAGCATATAACTTTCATCTTCGGCCTTTCAAAGCTAAATCATAAAATCTAAAAAGGTGCTAAGAATAGGATATATATATACAAAGTATATGACATTTCTTTTTAAGCGTTTGAATTTATATTATACAGACTAATGGCCTAATATATGAAAATATAACTATATATATCATTAGTTTTAAGTTAATTTGTATATCATGAGAACAATCGTACTTCAGTCTCAATTAAAGTTTAACTATTGTTCGGGATAATATAAAATTTTGTGATTGTGAAGCTACTACAGTTTACGAGTTAAAATGTAGCTAGTTTTCTTGTGAGATTTCTAACTCGAACGTTACTTGACCACAAGAATAAACAAACAAATAAGCAAACACAAACAAATGAAGGAGCGAATATGTGTCAAACATTATCAATGAAGACACAAGGCAAAAAAAATTAGACACAGTTGAAAAAGAAACATTCTCATAGATAGATTATGTGAGACCTATATGGGCAATAGAATACAATATTTTAACACTGCAAATAAGAAAAAAAAAAAGCAAAAGTTTGTGATTCATTCAACAAAAAACAAACATGGAGAGGACAATACCATGGATCTTCCATTTCCAAAGAATCAGTAGTTTCTAGTTATTCATTTATTAAATATTAACTTATACCCTTTATCAGTTGTCCTATTTAAACTTTTTGGCAAATTAAAAGATTATTTCTAGAACTAACCATCTTAGTTAATTATCCCTTGATACTATCTATTAAAACCCCAAGCTTCCCTCTCTCTCTCTCTCTCTCTCTCTCTCTCTCTCTCTCTCTCTCTCTCTCTCTCTCTCTCTCTCTCCAAAACAATACTAACAAACACATTCAGTTCCCATTTATTACAAATATACTGCTTGAAAAGTGTGTCTAGATTGTTGGTACATACATACGTTGTCTAGAATTGAGACCAGTCTTTGATCATGCTCGCTTGATACATATAATGGTTTTACAATTTTTCCACTATCAGATAGGCATCCGAAGTCTAGTCTCGTTTCTTGAAGAATATAGTGTATCCCATATTCCCATTGACTTATTATAAATTTATTGGATTCTGGACTGTTTAATAATTAATAGTTTAACTATCATAACTATAATAATAATCAATCAAAGTAGAACAAAACACTAGAGATTCGAGTAAAGAATACTCAGTGATCTGATGACCGTAAATTATAGGGGGCATAAAGGATTATTCCTTAAGAGATGAAATATACGTACGCAGGAGAGATTTTATTCGAGATCGGAAGGATAGTGCCACTGAATATGCTTTTTGCAATGTTATATATAAACACAATGCAAAGAAATGTCTTCGTGTAGAGATAGGAAGACATACGGAGAAGGTGCAAACGCATTACAGGGCAAGATCTCTTTTGGCAGGAATCTATCACTTCATCTTGCATATCTATGCATATATGTTTGAGGTGAGCACTCTGCCAAAGGAGATTTGTCCGGTAAATCTTTTGCACCAGTGTTTTATATAACTTTAGTTTTGGATAATCAGATAATATTTAAATGTTTTGAGTCCAGTGAAACTAGTTCTTGGATCTATATATATAGTTAGTAAAAATCGACTCCGGTCCTAGCTTTAAAGAAAACCATTGAACGGTAACAATTTTTGTTTTGTCATATTCCAAGTACTACTCAAAGAAGATGTATTTAAGCAGGTGGTGACAAACGAAATACGTTTGTCTTTTCGCGTGGCCATCATCAGTGGATGTTAGTAGCTAGATGTGCATCATGCATGAAAAGGTCTTGTACTCATGAAGCGAGTAAGTGATAACACTGGTTATGAAACTAATTAATTTTTTTAACATTCATCGTCTTTATATTTTAGTTACTTTTTTTTTTTGTATTCTTTTTCAAATTCAAGCCGTTTCTAATTAAGACTCCTTTTATGGAGATCATAACTGGATGAAAAAATTTCTGAAGACCAAGATTTGAAAACTAGGAGATTTCATTATACATGTCTTTCTGAATGATTCTCGGTAAATACTCATAACTTCATATGGATCTTTATGTGATTTAGTGTATGGTATGCATAATGTGATTGGTTTATTATAATTTATCATACTAATTCTCCCTTGAAATATCCCTATAATTTTTGAAAAGCGGCTACAAGCGACAATCAAATGTGCGCGAACCTACCATAGACTCCACAATCCATAAAAACTTAAAAAGAGGAAAAGGGTAAAATGGGAATATATACTGTATATATATAAGAACACTCCATGGCAATTGTCAAGTCCAAAATTTGATTTTATCGAGTGTGAAGCCAAAAAGTTTTCCCCCTTTCGATTCCTCTGAGGGTTTTCTAGGGTTCTTATTGAAGAAGCGAGTGTCGGGTGTTCCTAATCGGAACCCTAGTTTCTCTAATTAAAAACAATAATGTCACACCACTCAGAAGACGACGAAGATTACTCCTTTGACGATGATGAATCCGAGTTGGATGATTCCGAGTCCGATTTTGAGGAGGAGCAAGAAGCGAAGTCGAGTAGGAATCGCGGTTCAGGGAAGAAAAGAGGAAGATCAAATTCAGACTCCGTCGCTGGGAGAGGGAAGAAAAAAAAGCCTTCGGGTTCCATATTTATAGAGGATGACGTCATAGTCGATGACGACGAGGAAGAGGAGGACGATGTCGAGGACGGTAAAAAGCCACTTTCAATTTCTTAATGTGGACTCTTCTATGAAACTTGAACTACAAGAAACTCAGTGGTCGTCGTCTCTCACTTTAAATCGAGTTTTTTTTGGCTTAGGGTTTCTATAAATTTGAGCTCTTTATTCGATGCTTACTGTAGATTTTTTTTTTTTTTTTTTTTTTTTTTTTTNATAGACGATTGTTGTTTTAAATTGTAGGTTTCATTGAACATGGTGCAACTGACCTTGATGCTGAGGATGTTGGTGGTCATAGGCAATATCACGAACCGACGTTTCACTCTCGTGTGGGTGCTGATGAGTATCTCGACTTTATGCAAGAAAAGTATTCTAACCCACGTGCTGAAGACTACGACGACGAGTATGAAGACCTTAGTGAAGTTGATCAACAAGCGCTTTTGCCTTCAGTCCGTGACCCGAAGCTGTGGATGGTCAAATGTACGGTACGTACGGAGTTTATGAATTCTCTTTTTTTTTTTCACTATGTTCTATTTTCTATCATTCTGTTCTGTAATAGAGCACCACTGATCATCATCATCATCATCCTTGAATTTCCACGTACGCTGCAATTACAGATTGGTCGTGAAAGAGAGGTTGCTGTTTGTCTTATGCAAAAAGCCATAGATAAAGGATCTGATTGCAAGATCAGATCTGCTATTGCGCTTGATCATCTTCAAAACTTTGTATATGTTGAAGCGGATATGGAAGCTCACGTTAAAGAGGTATTTTGATGCATGTTACCCCTTCTGCTTTATATGTTTGAATCTATGTTGATTATTTTCTTCTTGGGTTTATATATAGGCTATCAAGGGCATGCGGAATATATTTGTAAATCATAAGATTTTACTTGTCCCGATAAGAGAAATGGCTGATGTTCTTTCTGTCAAGAGTAAGACAGTTGAGCTATCACATGATACATGGGTTAGGATGAAACTTGGGATCTATAAGGGTGATCTAGCTCAGGTACGTACCATCCACTTTTTGTGTGCTTTTACATCAGAAAACTTCTCTGAAACCTCGCTGATATGTAAGCTCTTTACAGGTGGTTGATGTTGATAATGTGCGTAGGAGGGTCACAGTCAAGTTAATCCCAAGAATTGATCTTCAGCTTCTAGCCGATAAACAGGTACGGAATTTTTCCATCCTTAATAACTGGTGGTATTGTGTTTGTGAAATATACTTGTTTCAATCAAGAATCAGATGATTTAGATGATTCAAAATTACAAGATTCTCAGTCACTTTTTTACTTGGGTATTTTCAGGAAGGAAGAGAGATTGTCAAGAAAAAAACTTTTGTTCCACCTCCACGCTTCATGAACTTGGATGAGGCAAGGTACTATGTAAATCTATGCTTGCTAGCTCTTTTTGAAGCAATTATTTTGTAGAAGCTTTTCGTTATGAGTATTCAATATCTGTAACGTGCCTTTAGGGAACTTCACTTACGCGTTGAGCGCCGACGTGACCGGATGACGGGTGATTACTTTGAAAATATTGGTGGTTTGCTTTTCAAAGATGGTTTCCTGTACAAGAAAGTATCAACGAAGTCGATTTCTGCCCAGAATGTTACACCAACCTTCGATGAACTTGAAAGATTTAAGAAAGCAAGCGAAAATGGGGAGATCGACTTTGTTGATCTGTCGACTTTATTTGCAAATAGGAAAAAGGGTCATTTCGTGAAAGGTGATGAGGTTATTGTTGTCAAGGGCGATCTAAAAAATTTGAAGGGTTGGGTTGAGAAAGTAGATGAAGAGAATGTTCTTATCAAATCAGAGATGGAAGGTCTTCATGTAAGGATCCAAACTCTTCATCTTTTCAGCAACAACATATATATGCTTCTAAAATGTTGCAGCCAGTAAAATATGATTCCTGTTGCAGAATCCTCTTGCTGTAAATGCGAGAGAGCTTTGCAAATACTTTGAACCTGGAAATCATGTGAAGGTTGTTTCTGGCACCCATAAAGGAGTAACCGGGATGGTTGTCAAAGTTGATCAGCATGTGCTTATCATTCTGTCTGATGGGACCAAAGAACATGTAAGGCAAATTTTGTTTAAGTTTTCCCTTAATCTCTGACAAGAGTAACTAATCACATGAGGATTACATACATATGTGTAGATTCGTGTCTTCGCTGATCATGTCGCCAAGAGTACAGAAGTGACTAATGGTGTCACAAAAATCGGAGACTATGAACTTCATGATCTTGTGCTTCTAAGGTAAGTTGAACGGCTAACCGCCTCTAGTGATGCCATTTTCATGTGTATGAGAGCTTTATTTACATGATGCAGCAACTTGAGCTTTGGAGTAATCGTAAAACTTGATAGTGAAGCTATCCAGGTAACCTCCCAATTTTAATTCTGGATACAATTATATAATATAGTTTCAAGAAAGGCAGTAACTCTGTTTGACTTATTCAGCTTCTTAAAGGGGTTCCTGAAAGACCGGAGGTGTCTATTGTCAGACACGAAGAAATAAAGTACAAAATTGAGAAGAAAATCAATGTGAAAGACCGTTACAAAAATGTCATCACGGTGAAAAATGTTGTCAGGGTCATTGAGGGTCCTAGCAAAGTGAGTTCCTTTGTAGTTGTCTTTTTTTTTTTTTTTTTTCAAACTCTTTNTCTTATACCACTTGATTTGCTTCTGATAGGGGAAACAAGGTCCAGTGGTGCAAATCCACCAAGGAGTGTTATTTTTACATGACCGGCATAAGATTGAGCACGCTGGGTTTATCTGCGCTAAATGCTCATCTTGTGTTCTTGTTGGTGGATCAACTTCTGGCGCTGACAGAATTGTAAGCCTCTTTTAGGAGGTTTTGGCTATCTTTTTATCTATTCTCGACGAACAACAGTTTCAGATTCTTGGTTACTTTTCTACTCTAGGTGGATTCTTTCTCAAGGTCGGGCAATTTCAAGAAACCATCCCCGGTACCTCCATCTCCAAGAAGATTTCAACGGACAGACTTGGGATATAACTGTATGTTGACATTTATTTATGCTACGTTTGGTTTTCATTTCGAGTTTCTGTTATTCGTTTTAGTTAATATCTGCATTTTTTACTGGTCCACTGCAATCTAAGTCTCTGCGTAGTTCAGTGATCTAGTTTGGGAATGGATTAAGTTTGATATCAAGTTACAGTCGTGCATGGTTTAGAATTTTTATGTGCAACTGCAGCTGGAGCTAGAGGGAGACATTGGGCTGGAAGAGGAGGAAGGGGTCACGATCTTTTGGTGGGTGCTTATGTGAAAGTTCGTCTGGGGCCTTACAAGGGATATAGGGGTCGTATAGTTGAAGTCAAAGAAAAATCAGTGCGTTTGGAACACGAGGCAAAGATTGTGACAGGCAAGCTCTCCTCTACACACTTGGTTTCTGCATGTGAAATGCATTCTAACTCTCCTTTGTATGTACAGTTGATCGGGACGCGATAGCAGATGGGGCTGATAATGTAGCTACACCCTCTCAGTATAATATGGGAAGCCAAACTCCTATGCATCCTTCCCGGACTCCACTTCATCCTTGTATGACTCCGATGCGGGATTCTGGAGGTTTGTTACCTTAGTTATTTTGCTATTTTTGGGTCCAGTCACATGTTTGATAAGTTTATGTGAAACTTCAGCTACACCTATCCATGATGGAATGAGGACACCCATGCGTGATAAAGCTTGGAATCCTTGCACGCCTATGAGTCCTACTCGGTACGTTTGTTATACAGGCATACATGGCTACTGTTCAATTAGTCCCAAAAACATTTAATATTTAAACATCGGAGGGTGATAAATTTTGAGCAAGTGTCTTTGTGCGAGTGCGTTTTTTTTTATATAATCTATAAGAAGAATATGCAACATATCCCTCAAACTGTGGTTGTTTATTGTCTCAGGGATAGCTGGGAAGACGGAAACCCAGGATCGTGGGCAACAAGTTTACAGTATCAGGTAAAAAATCAATTTCTGACATGGATATAGCTTTGTGGTGATTACTAGTTAAAATTTATTTAATCCTCTGTTTTCCAGCCAGTTAGTCCTTATTCGCGAGCATATGAAGCACCTACGCCTGGATCAGGATGGGCTAGTAGCACTCCTGGTCGTAGTTACGATGTTGGAACACCAATAGAAAATGGTTTGGTCTACTACTACATCTTTATGCTTTGGTGGATTTTTTTTTGCTTTACGAAACTTCCTCTGATCACATACGTTTCTCATGCAGCTAATGCCCCAAGTCCTTACCAACCTATGACACCAAGCTTGGCTTCCTACCTACCTAGCACTCCTGGAAGACAAGCAATGACTCCTGGAACCGATCTCGATGCCAAGTCTCCCGATATAGGTGCCTGTCTGTTATTGTATATAAATGAAAATGACATCTCTGCTCGTCTCGATTCCTCTGTAATTGAGCACATCTTGAACCTTCCACTTCTCTGTTCTTAGCTTTCTAGACACAAACCGTGAACAAGTGATAGTGTTTTAGGACTTTTTGGTTCTCATATTCTTAACTCCGACTAGGTGGGGACGCAGAAACATGGTTGATGCCTGGTATTTTGGTCAATGTACACAAGGCCGGAGAGGATAGCAATGCCGGCGTCATCCGAGATATTCTTCCGGTTTGTCCTCTATATATTCGAAGAAGAATGTTTGTTTATATAAAGCTTTAATGGGAGAAATATTCCGTTGGTGATGTTTTATAAAAGACTCTTGTTCCTCTCTTGTGATCATTTTTGGCCATCAGGATGGCTCCTGTGTAGTCGCTCTTGGAGACACAGGTGAAGGGGAAACTGTTATGGCGACACAAAGTGAAGTGAGGGTAGTTTGTCCGAGGAAGAGCGAACGCGTGAAGATTGTTGGAGGCGAGCATCGTGGTTCATTAGCTAAGCTCATTGGTATCGACGGATCGGACGGTAATAGTTAAGCTAGATGACACTCTCGACGTCAAGATTCTAAACCTGGCATTTTTAGCCAAGCTAGTTCATCCCTGACTCACCCATTTTCTCATATTTTTTTGCAAATTAATTACTCTCTTTCTTTTAAAACAACTACTTAATTAGAAAATTACTCCATGTTACATAAATTCTTGAGACCTATATTTCTTTCTCTTGTATAAATACTTAATAGGTGTCTTGATCTTCAAAGGCTTTCGTAGTATAACTGTGAGATTTTTCATGCCCCTTTTGAGGCCACCTTGATAATTTTCAAATGTTAGAAAACCAATTGTATTTATTAAAAGTAGTGACATGGCGGTTAGCTTGGTAGCCAGTTTCGGAGGTGATCGGTTTTGTCCTCCTTTCTACAGTATAATCTCTTCCCATTTGTTTTCTCCTTAACCTTTTTCTCTTCCGATTAGAATTCTGATTTGTTGTGCGCTTGTGTTCTTATGAAAATTATCTGCGGTTAAGTTATAGGTGTATCTTCTAATGTTTGAAGTTGTAGTTATGTTCTTGTTCTTCTCTCATTCTGTTTTTTACGAAATATTTCACTATTTACAGGTTTGTTATGTTGTTGTGATCATAATCTAAAGATACAATAAGATTACGATATCTATACAGAATAATAACAATTTAGATAAGTTGGAGATATACATGGAAGAACATTGTCAAACCCTCACATGAATCAATGGATGAATCAATGGATGAAGATCTTGGTTTTGAAGAAAGTGCAGGATATTAATTTATGTTTCATGAATTATTGGTCTGGTATTCCTATAATAAATAGTCTTCCAATGACGGTGTGAGATAGAAAGATGCAGTCTCGCTGTGGTTCTAGAAGAACTTCAACGCTTGAAAAATATCAATTTGAAGTATGACCGACAACAACAACAACAACAAACTCTTGGAATTTTTGAATCGTGATACTAATATGGTTGAATTGACCATAAGAGACTCATACATCTTTAACAATTGGGACTGTTTTAAGCTGGTTTTACTATTGGTTTGCAAAACTCTCTCATTTAAAATCTCAAATTTTGGATGTTATTGCAGAAAGCCAAGTAAATAACTGATAGTATGTCAATTTTATTGAAATATTGAGAAAAGAACATATCGACAGTTCAAAGCTTGTGCATACTAGATTTGATCCAAGTGAGAAAAGGGTGACATGAGATTAGTCTTGTAAACCAATAGCTTAGGATAGGTGCATTCGGTTTCTGATGGATGATGTATCTAATTTCTTATGGACTATCTCTATGCTCATGATATTATGTTTTTAACTTCATTCTTTTTTTTTCTTACATATTTCAGTGGAATTAATAGAATAAAATTATTTTCATTCCATATATAGTTGTTATTTTATGGAATCTCCATAAATAACTAATTACATATAGTTTTATCTCTAGCTATGAGTGGTATTCAATTTTAGAAATATTCTGAATGAAAGAAATAAAATAAAAATAAATGGAATAATGTAAATTTTTTTATTTTATTACATTCCATATATCTACCATGAACTATTTTTTTCATGAATATTTTTAAATTATATTCCAGTGTTCCTTTATATTTCACTGGAATTCTTAAAATGAGACATATATTCAAATCGTAAAATTCTTTCTGAAATTTACATCATTTCATACCAATTCATTTGGTTACCCATTTGCAACCCCAATATATCCAATTGCAGCCACGTCAATATTGTCTGGATTTTTTTTTTTTGAGTCAATGTTTGGATTATCTGAAAAATTTATTTCTTTCTTGGATCAAGAAATCATATCTGATAATTTAGTCCACTCTTTAACGTTGATATTCGAACTCGTGTGATTCTAACACTGGTCAAATTTTTTACTTCACTGACCAAAAGAGCAGTAATATTGTAGTAAATTCAACGCATTCTTTGTCAACATTCGAGAAAATTGTAATTAAAGGCTTAATTGGTTCAGCCGCTACCATCCGCAAACGCAGCTTTTGTGGATGATAGCGGTTACCAACGTTTTACAACAATCACAGAAAACGCATTTTACCGCTTTGTATCGCTCCAAATCGCTCAAATTCAAAAGCTGTTTTCCGCTAGCGTTTGCGGTTGCGGGTGGTTGCGGATGAGTAATAAAAAAAAAAATAAAAAATTAATTTTAAAAATAATAAAAATTGATTTAAAATAATATAAAATAAATCATTTGATAAAAAATTTAGTAAATTAAAATTTTAAAAATTAACTATTAAAATTATGAAATATATGAATAAATTTTAATATTTTCTATTGATTATTCACTAAACACTTATCATAATTTTAT
>OVBI01001767.1:0-28630 GCA_900406495.1 Sisymbrium altissimum
TATATATATATATATATATATATATATATATATAATAGAGAAAGATATAATGAATAAACGAAGGGAAAAGGGTTATCAATACACACGATTCTAATAACATTAATCGAAACCAATCGATCACTGGTATCGTTCTTTATATTAGAATTATTAACTTTACTATGAATTTAATCTTTATATTAAACCGAAAAACACATAGATCATATGTAAGAATATAAAATATTCGTACAATTTATTCATTTTTCCTTGCATGTTTTGATTGCTGGTTCTTGGCACAATGTTTACACGCCAAACATGATTACAGAAATTTTAAACGTTTAACATATAATTGCAAATATGTTAAAATGATGAGTTATATAATATGAATTGTTTGGAGGTTTATAAAGAAATGTATATAAATTTTCAGAAACTGTTTAGATAGTTTTAGAAAATGGTTACTAAATATATATTCTGAAAAATAAACTTATTATTTCAAACCCTTTTTTTCCAAAAGAAAAAAGTTTATTTATCCTTTTACATAAATAATTATTTTATAGTAAATTGGTTTTAGTTATTGAGGAAAATTTTGTCTTTTTCCTGTTATTGAACGTTATTTTTCTTACTTTTACTATAATGTGCTTTTTTGACAAAAAATAATGATAGTTTATCTAAAGTTAATTTTATTTTATATTAAATATAATGAATATAATCAATTTTTTTTTTGCAAATATTTAGTATGTCATTGTAACATACTATAGTCATCTTTAAAAACCGTCAAAACTTATGTAAGTTAAACTATTTTAAATATTATTTTTAAATGCTTAGAAACATTTTTCTAAATATATGTAAAAAATTTAGGCTTGGACATTTGGGTATTTGCTTTGGTTTTGGATATATTGGTTTTAGAGGTTTAAGATCCAATAGATAATTAATTTTTTTGATTCGGTTCTTTTCGGTTCCGAATCGATTTGTGTACATATGGTAAAGAACTATAGAATAGTATCCAATCTAATTTTGTGAAAAAATATATACCTAATCCTAAGAAGTTATAAATATAGCATTATTTTAGATTTTGAAGACTCGATACCCTTGCATAATTTCTAAATAAGCAATAATATTTGAAATATATAACTTATTTGAAATTTTTTTAAAAAAAAAATTCTATTTCAAGTTTTGTTTTTAATAAAATTTTGTTTTGCTGCTCTTTTTCATTCTTCTTAGAAAATATTTACATATTTTTAGGAAAGGATTCTTATAATTTAACCAAATATATATTTAAATACTTTTTAAAATATAAAAACAATTGAAACATTTATAATTGTAATATGACATAGAAGAAATTGATGTTATCTTATTCTATGAATAATGAAAGGCATAAATAAATAAATAAATAAATATAATATTATTTTATATATTTAAAAAATAAATAATTTTGGTAAACAAGTAAATCTAGAATATTATTGAACATGGACTTATGGACTACACATCACATATATTATTCATAAAACTCTCCTTGATGTCTATTAAATAAAATATTTTTTACAGTTCGTAGGATGTTACCTTATTAAAATTCATACCAGAAAAATCCAATAAAAAAAACCATGGTTAAAAAAAAAGAATACATCGCGTATCAACTCTCTTTGATGAGTACATCCATTGAGATGTTTGAGATGATGAAATCTAATATTATAAAGTAACTTCTTGAAATAATGCATTGATAATTGTGTTTGAAGAATCTTCACTTGGATGAATCTGTAGAATCTTCTGTAGTATGTTAGTCTTGTTGATGATTTACCTTCTCTTCGATTGTCTTGATCTCATTTATATGTGGAAAAGATTTTGGAGAAATGATAATTTTTATCCTTTGTACGTATTATGATATTTCTTTTTTTGTTAGTCTATCTTATACATGTTTTTCGCTGCCTCATCCAAACCTTGTCATGGAAAAAGCTAGTGAGGTTAAAACCACGAAAAAGAAAAAAATTACAACAAATTCAGGATATGCGTTCTAATTATATATCATCTTTTGAGAATTGAACATTACCTTCGTCAATACTCGTTTGATATCCATATAATATTGTCATTATACTATTGATCCATAACACCCTTTTGACATATACGATAATTTTTTGGATTTTAGACCAAATCTCTTTATATACTATCTGATATATTGTGGGTTTTATGGTTTTTAACCATGGTATAAGTTACGTTTTCAGTGTTTTCCCAGTGTTTTTGAGTCATTTCGAGTCTTTTGTATGTTTATGATTTTGGACTTTATTGGAGATATTATGACATTTTGGAGCATTCACAGTTTTGTAGCTGAGAAGAGTAACTTGGAGTCCATAGTTGATGTTGGTGTTGATAGACACCCTGCGTTACCACAAGTTTCTCACGTACTTTTATAAGCTTGGAAAAAGAAAATTGTCCATAAGTTTCAGATATTTACAAAATAAGTCATTTTCGTATTTTAGAAAATATTTATGAAAAGTCTTTGATGATGCAAGGTCTGAATAGCTGAGAAACAAGATTGCTACATTCTCTCAGGGACTCCTGAAGCATTCAAAGCTTCTTGGGTGAGGTTTAAGGCTTAACAAAGGGAATGCCTTCACTATGGATTCAGTGATGTTCAGTTGCTGAAAATTTTCTTTGGAAAGGTTGATTGGAGGTATAAGTTGGCATTGGATGCTGCAAAATGAAGGAAACTTTTCAATACCAGAAGTCTAGAATAAGCTAAGAAACTTATTAAGAACTTGGTATATAATAACAATACTGAGAATTCTGATTTTGAGAAGAAACGTTTTATAACATCCCGATTTCTGGTATGTGAAAACTTATGTAGAGAGGTTAAAAGTATTGATGTAGCTACCTATGTCACCAAAATGCACTTACCTTTTCGATTGCACATCTAGAGAAAACTCCAGAGTTAAGGGTGCTTGAGTTGGAGTAGTCAAATGATGGATGACCTACCGAGAAGTCATTCGCAGTACCGTGTGAGTGAGGCTAAAACACGGGGAATGGTCATGTGATAATTGTAGGGATAGTATATCATGAATTTCGAACCTCTCGGTTAACACACCGACCATCGAACAAGGGTCGGCCGGCCTATGGGCCTAGTGAGAGGACATGGGGGCCCACTGGTAGGAGTGGTCGGAGCGTTATAAGGTAAGCTGAGGATTATGGGGGTGCTCAGAGTGCTGAAGTAAAGGTTAAGTTTGACTCAACCCATAATCTTCTTGTAGGGAAAAAGTAGGTTCAGTTTGCTACAAAAGTTAGGACTTTTGAACCAGATAAAGAGATTGAAGAAAAAGATGTCAAATTTGTTGCTGGATGTGGTTTTCAGAATCAGAGGTTTGGGAATCAATAAGGGAACATGAACTTCAATGCAAATGGTCAGAAGAGTGATTACACAGAATCAGAATTCTTCTGGCTACACACATAAACCTCAATACAAGAAGCCTTTTCAGAGCAATAACACAAACAACTTCACTAGGAACTATTGTTCATCATTTTACCAACCAGACCCTCAACAAACTTCAGAAAGTAAGGTGGACTGGAGCAGCTGTTAGAAGGACAGACAAAGATGACTGTAGAGTTCAATGTAAAAATAGATGCTATGTACACTGATTTGAATGGGAAGTTTGAGGCTTTAAACATATATGTCAAGAAACTGGATACTCAAGTTGTACAAACTGTTTCAGCTATGAAAAGACAAGAAGGATTCCCTCCCGGAAGACCAGATCCTAATCAGAAATATTCAATCAATGCCATTATGCTAAGAAGTAGTAAATAGCTCAATCTAGTGCTGAAAAAGGAGTCTTACACCAGATGAAATTATGGAACTAGAGGACATGGAGGATGAAAAGTTTGAGGCTATGGAACTGGTATCGATCAACATCCATGAAATCCCCCGATGTACAGAGTTTTGATAGAAAAAAATCAAGCCATCTTGGCACCACTGATAAGGTGTCAAACGAGAAGCTCAGTGTCGATCAATACCAAGCGGGCATCGATGGACACCCTGTTCAAATTGGGGATTCTTCCAGCGCTGACGAACGAAAATCGAGTGCACTCGAAAATTTGGATTCAACACCAACATCTGGTGTTAATCGACACCACTCGGGTGGTGATCAACACCCAGTCCGGTCCAGGTTGAAGATAGAGTTTAAAAACCTGAGGTGCCTTTCCCTAAAAGTCATAAGAAGTCCAAATAAAAGTTGAATGATGGTAAGTGCAAAACTATCATGGCGAAATTGGTTGTTGAGATCCCTTTCATTGATATTCTGAAAACTTCTCCAATGATGATGAATTATGTGAAGAGAAATGTGACCAAAGACCTGATTGTTGAGTAAGAAGTAATGATGATTTCAACACAGGTCAGTGCTGTAATTCTAAATAGAATTTCGAACAAACTATCTGATCCTGGAAGCTTTTAGTTGGATTGCACCATCTTTGATGACAGGTTGGAGAGATCCTTGTGTGATCTTGGTTCTAGTATGAATATGATGCTTAGGTCAGTTGCAATCAACATGGGAGTAACTGATTATCATTCAACTAGAGTCACTCTTATTCTACCTAAAAGGTCCCTCAGAATTTCAGATGGTGTCTTGGAGGATGTTCTAATTAAGATTGGAGGGTGTTTGATTCCTACTAATTTTATAGTCCTTCAGTATGAGAAAGAATCTAAAGATCCTCTTATATTGATGAGATCTTTCTTGGCTACAGCAAGAGCCATCATTGATGTGAAAAAGGGAAGAATTAGTCTAAATGTGAGTGATCTGGTGATAAACTTTAATATGGACATGATTGTGAGACCCACCATAAATGGACAAACATTCTATGTGAACACACTTTCTGATCTGATTGAAAGGGTCTTCAAAGAGATAAATGCTGATAATACTTTAGAGAGAGCTTTGACATCTTCTACAAGTGAGTATCTAGATGACATAGCTGCTGGATTATTTTGAGTAAGTCATGAAACTGGTTGTCAAAGAGAATTAGTTGAGACTTCTGAGAAAGCTCAAAAGCTCAGTGATTGGAGTGCAGAAAGAATTCCAAAATTCAAACTCAAACAAATCTCTGAATTTCTCAGCTACACATTTCTTAGAAACAAATTCTTCTTATCTTGCTATAGTTAATGTTTATTAGAAAAATGCAGAGCTTACTTTACTGCTAAATCGGCTGCGCAAATTTTGCAAAGCCCTTGGCTATATTCTCTTGATGACATTTCAAGTATCTCTCCAAGATTGTGCATGCATAGGATTCACATAGAAGATGAGACAAAGTCATCAATTAAGCACTAGAGGAAGCTAAATCCGGACTTGCAGGAGGTTGTTTAGAAGGAGATCATGAAATTTCTGTAGGCTGGAGTTATCTATCCTATTTCAGATAGCAATTGAGTCAATCCAGTGCATGTGGTTCCTAAAAAGGGTGGAGTTACAATGGTGAAGAAATGAGCTGATTCCTACCAGGACTGTGAAAAGGCACATGATGGGTATTGATTACCGGAAGTTGAATGATGCAACCAGAAAGGATCACTTCTCCTTACTCTTCACTGATCAGATGCTGGAGAGGTTAGCAAACCACCCCTATTACTGCTTTCTTGATGGGTATTTTGGCTTCTTTTAGATTTCCACCCTTCCAGATGACCAGGAGAAGACCACCTTTACGTTTCCCTATGGCATTTTTTCATATCGCAGAATGCCTTTTGGACTTTGTAATGCTCCTGCTACCTTTCGAAGGTGTATGATGTGTATCTTCAAATACATGATTGAAGATTTTATGGAGGCTTTTATGGATGATTTCTCAGTTAATAGATCTTTCTTCAAAGACTGTCTTGAAAATCTGGATAAAGTGCTTAGTAGATGAAGACAAGAGTTTAGTTCTTTGGACAGAGAGTTTCAGAAGCTGAGATTGCAGTAGATAGAGCCAAAATCGAAGTGATGACAAGTCTACAGCCACCTAATAGTGTGAAGTCAGTAACGAGTTTTCTGGGACATGCTGGGTTTTACAGGAGATTCATCAAAGATTTCAGTATGATTGTTAGACCACTAACAATTTTGCTTTGTAAAGATGTGAGATTTGAGTTTAATGCTGAATGTTTTTTAGCCTTTGAACCGATCAAGAAAGCTTTACTGAGTGCTCTAATAATACAAGCTCCAAATTGGGATCTTCTTTTTGAGGTGATGAGTAATGCCAATAATTATGCAGTTGGAGCTGTTCTGGGACAGAAAAAGGAGAAGAAACTTCATGCCATTTACTATGCTAGTAGAACACTTAATGATGCACAAAAAGAACTATGCAACTACTGAAAAGGAGTTGTTGGCTGTGGTCTTTACTTTTGAGAAGTTTCATCCTTACTTAGTTAGGTCTAAGGTGATATTGCATACTGACCCTTCTAGTCTCAAGTACTTGATGCAGAAAAAGGAGGCTAAGCCAAGGTTACTCAAGTGGATTATTTTTCTTCAAGAGTTTGACATTCAGGTTCGAGATAAGAAACGAGTGGAAAATGGAGCTATTGATCATCTCTCAAGGCTCAGGGTTGAAGAAGCCGTTCCAATTGATGATTATCTGCCAAAGGCGAATGTCTACATGATAAAGATTGGGTCACAATCAGACTTGGTAGAAAATTGAAGAAATTCTCGGACTACAGAAGTGGTGTCGATTGACATATATCCTAACAAACCTAATTTATACAACAAATCAGAATACAATTTGGGAAATGAAAATAGCTGTTGTAGCTATTCGTGATCTTTAATGGTATGCTGATATTGTCAATTACCTTACTGATGACGTTGATCCATGTCTCAAAGATTATGTTAAGAAGAAATTATTTAGTGAATTCAAGAGATATTAGTGGGATAAGCCTTACGTGCATAGGCATTCTGATGATATGTACAGAAGATGCATTATAGAATCTAAGGTTCTTAATGTGCTGCTTCACTTACATGGTTCTGGGTATACTGGACACTTTATTACTTTCAAAATAGTATCCAAATTTTTTCAAATAGGTTTTTGGTGGTTTATAATGTTCAAAGATATTTAAATATTTTTTTCTCAATATAATGCTCGTTAGAGAAGAGAAAAAATCAACAAAATACATGAGATGTCACATAAATTCATCCTTAAAGTTGAAATAAATTTATACTTAAAAAAAAAAAAACTACACATAGCCATACATTTAAAAGATGAAGAAGATTTTTTATAAAGGATCACAATTGTTTTTTTTACCCAAAAGCCTTCATTTTTCTTCGGTCACGCCTGATTCATGTGTTCTTTGTATGTTAAATATTTGTTGGATTCCATCGCAGTTCGAACTTGACTATCCAAGTGAATACATCACGACTATTGATGGCACATTCAATATAATATTTGGGAGTGACTCAGCGGTCATTACCATGCTTAGGTTCAAGTCTAATAAGCGAACATCTAATTCCTTCAGGCTAGAAGCTGGTACAACTTTTGAACTTGAAGAGGAAGGCCATAAGATAGTTGGGTTTCCGGGAAAAGCCAATGAGCTGCTTCATCAACTAGGAACCCATGTGCTCCCCATCGCCAACTGATCATGACATCTTTTTTCTTTGACTCCATCTAATAATCTATCTTCATGTCGTCTAAATTTGTCATCGGAATTCTCTTCTTATTTATGTCTCTGGTGACCTTAAAACCTTTATTAAGTAGTTTTACTTTACATGTTTCTGTTTGAAAAAGCATGTGTTTTAACTAACTTGTCTTTTTGAATGTGATCTTGTTTTTTTCTTTGGGATGGGTTTGTGGTCCAAAACTAAATTGTTCCTAGAAATATTTAATAGATTAGTGGGAAGAGCACACAAATTTACAACAACAACAACAACAAAACTTATAAAGCTTTGAAGCCTATTTTGAGTCCACAAGCTTAAACTTTAGCACTGTTTAAACAAGGGATAAAAACGGGTCATATTTTATAATCTCGCAGAAAGTGAGCACGTCAATGGGTTCGTCTCATGAGATTGCTTTGATCAAGCGGAAATGATAAATTCCATATATATATATATATATATATATATATATATATATATATTGAACTATAAATTCCCTATATTTTGACAAACAAAGAAGGTTACATGGATTAAGGTTTTTCATTACCTCTTGCCGGATTTTACAAGAAAATTATGTTCATAGTCGACCTATTTCTTAAATAAACCCGCGTAAACAGCATACCAAGTCAACAAGTTTAGGGTCGACGTACACGTAAAATTTAACGTGTGAGATGGGAGTATTGAATTAGTATACATTTTTATAACCCCAATTTGAATAAAGAAGACGATTCACGAGATACTTACGTTACACATCCTTGATCCTTCTCTGCTACATAATGTCCCAAACGAGTTATAATTTTGCTATATATAGATGTAGATTATGTAGTTGATAGCGCATAAAAAAAATTATAATTCCTATTAGATATATATACATATAAATAATTTTTTTTTTGAATTATCATACTGTCTTTTATTACTAATTTGATATTTTCAGTTGGTAATGATAACACAACCATTTATTATTAAAACTAATATTACTAGAACTTTTGTAAATAAATTATATTTTAAATAATGGTACATATCCTAAACACACATTTCCCATATTGTATATAAATCAGTTAGTTGATTTATTTGTACTTCAAAATCCGATCGATGATTGGCAGTAATATGTTGTGCTTAAAGTCAACTCATTTTTTCTTCATATCCATAACAATTTAATATTTTACCCACTCGTGGATCACGACTCACGAGATTATATAATAGAAAAGTATATCGTCTTCTACTACGTAATTGCTGGCTTATATTCCAGGACATCAATAAATACACATGCAAGTCTACGTAAATGGATAACTAGACTCTCTATATCTATAATTTATCAGGTTACCCCTCATGATCTCATCTAATCATAATTTTGTAGAATTTTCATTAAAATGTATTAATCAGTTCGTTGTTACAGGTAATTCGAAGGACATATCAGAAGCAAGCAAACGATGGCTCAAAAGGTGGAAGCACAAGGAGGTATGGGAGGAGATGTATGGGATGATGGTGTTCATGACGGCGTTAGAAAGGTGCATGTAGGACAAGGCCAAGATGGTGTATCGTTTATCAATGCCGTGTACGAGAAGGGTTCTCAAGAGTTTGAAGGAGGTGAACATGGAAAGAAGACACTACTTGGATTCGAAACAGTATGTATAGTGTTTCCTTTCAAATTTTTTTTTTTGAACGACAGTGTTTCCTTTCATTTATGTCCTTTTCTTGCTTAACTCCATTTGCTGTTTTTAAACTACTTAAGACTCAATACTAAGAATGTTATGAGCAAATCCATCAAAACTTCCCTACTCACGAAAGGTTTAATTCTTTTTTTTTTTTTTTCAGTTTGAGGTTGATGCAGACGACTACATCATAGCAGTGAAGGTGACCTACGACAAAATCTTCGGCCAGGAATCTGATGTCATCACATCTATTACCTTCTACACATTCAAAGGGAAAACCTCTCCACCCTATGGTTTAGATACCGAAAATAAGTTTATACTCAAGGAAAAAAACGGTGGCAAACTTGTCGGGTTCCATGGACGCGCCGGTGAGCTTCTGAATGCTCTTGGTGCATATTTCGCTACAATCACAACTCCTTTGACTCCTGCCAAAAAGCTACCAGCCGTTGGTGGTAATGGAGGAACTGCATGGGATGATGGTGCTTACGATGGCGTTAAAAAGGTGTATGTAGGACAAGCCCAAGATGGTATATCAGTCGTCAAGTTTGTGTACGACAATGGCGCTGAGGAAATCATAGGCGATGAACATGGAAACAGTACTTTACTCGGATTCGAAGAGGTACTTTCTCTCTTTTTTTTTTTCTATCAAAATCTTTTAAAATTCTATCTCTCAAACCAATTCGTATTGAGCAGATTGCGTTTTCATTTGAATACTAGCTGTGTAATTTATTGTTTTCTTTTGCATTCCTTTATTTGCAGTTTGAACTTGACTATCCCAGTGAATACATCACGGCAGTTGAAGGCACCTACGATAAAATCTTTGGGAGTGATGCAATGGTCATAAATATGCTTAGGTTCAAGACTAATAAGAAAATCTCTGCTCCCTTTGGAATTGAAGCTGGCACACCCTTCGAACTCAAAGAGGAAGGCTACAAGATCGTTGGTTTCCATGGAAAAGTCAGTGAGCTGCTTCATCAGTTTGGAGTCCATGTCATCCCAATCACTAACTGATCATCATCACACCTTTCTCTTTGATTCCACCGATTTGTCTGTTGGAATCTCTTAAATAAGTTCTCCTTTTTTTTGTATGTTACGTTGTGTTTGTTTGGTTCCTATTTTTTAGTATTTTCTCTTTTGTGAAGTTATTATGGTTTTGATGTTATGTGTGTCTGTGTGTGTGTGATTGATTTTAATAAAAAAAGGTTGATCCATACTAACTGCAGATTATGTTTTGTAAAAGCTAAGAATCGTGATCACAAGAAACAAGATACAAAACGCAAAAACTAAAGTTTATTAGAGGATTTCAAGAAAAAAATAATGTAATTTAAAGGCAAAGAAAATTGGCTAATAAAATCCGTTATCTTCATCGCACTATTTCCCTTAATTATTTGGAAGATGACACACTGTCGTTGAGATTCCAGACCATATCTTGATGCATTAAAGAAATATACATCATTTGGAGTTTTGTTTACGTGCTGTTGCTAACCCGATTTCAGGTAATAAGTGTCAGATTTTCTCATGTACATTAGGATATATATATATATTTTTTTTTTTATGTTTCATATCCCGGAATAATCTTCTAGTATTTGGATGTTTGAGAAAAAGCTTTCGCATACTGATAATTACATTATGTAATATTTCTCTTTGGATCTATACTCTGCTTCCTTAGCTATTTTTACCTGAGATAAACTTTACTTTCAGTGTGGACTATATTACAAAAATCGTAAACTGTCTTTACTCAATTTAGAGATAGTACAGTCCCTAAATATGTGATTGCTTAAAACAATTTAAAATCTGTGGTTTTTTTAAAATTAAAATATTTAATTAATTTAATATACTTAAAATAGTCAAAATTAAATGTTTTTTAAAGGTTTTTAAATTTTATCAAAATTTATGAAAAGCAAAGAAAAAAATAATATATATATATATATATATATATATTAAACTGAGATTATGTGTTTAAAACAAAATTATACTTAAGTATAATTAAGTTTGATGAAAATATTTTATAATGAACAAATTTAAAAGAGTTATAATTGAGGAATAGAATAGTAAATAAAACTATGAACACAAAAAATATCTAAGAAAATAAATAAATTTCCATAAATACAATGCCAAAAAATATATAAGAAAAATTTAAAATTTATTTATTTGAAACTAAAAAGAAACCAAAGTCTGAATGTATTGAATGTATGAATATTCGAATGTGTTACAAGATGTAGAGATCAATCCTTATTTATACTAAGACAACGTAAGTCTGAAACAGCCTAAGTTTCGACGTGGAACAACATGTTTTTTTCTTTTTCCGACGACTTTTCCATAAATCTTCGAGGAAACTTCTAGAAACTTCCATAAGTCGGTTTCAGCCCTTGTGGATCCATCCTTCCAGCTCGGCCCAATTCTATCCCTCGTCTTTTGGTTCAGTGGTTTTTTCCGGTTTGTTTTAAGTTAACATTTATGTTGTTTTGATAGAGAAAACATCGCGATGTTTCGAGAAACTTACGAAAACATCGGTATGTTTACAAAAAGACCCTGAAGACGAAGAACGAAGCGAAATGAGACCGAACGGAAGGTGTCAGTCAGCTCGGTCTTCTTTGGTGACATAAAGAACCGAGCTGGCTGCTTCCAAACCCATCATGCTGACCAGCTCGGTATCCACGATGAGAGGAGTCCTTCCGATAACTCGTGGGATGCATCCAGCTCGGTATACTGAAGGGTGTCGGCCAGCTCGGTATCCAGGAGGTTGGTTTTGACTGAGCTAACTGTAATATGTCGACCAGCTCGGTATCCTGAGTGAGGGAAACACCGAGCTGATTTCTCCATGCAGTCCGTTACCGAGCTGGCTGCAACGCCCAACTTGTGGATGGCATAACTTCCTCGTCTAAACTCTGTTTGATCTGATTCTTCTTCCAGGAACTTAATAATTAGGTTGAAAACATTTTACAAGTGGTTTCATGTGTAGAGGCCTTGTGGTTTGGAAGATACACCTCGATCATTGAACGTATGTCATTTTCAGCTCGGAACTCTCGGAAAGTGTCAGCCAGCTCAGTTTTGAGGAAGAGAAGGATAAAACCGAGCTGACTGCATCATGCTGACGAGCTCGATATAAAATAGGGAGGATGATACCGAGCTGAATACATCATGACAGCCAGCTCGGTATCTTAGTACCGTGCTGACTGCTCCGTGCTGTCCAGATTGGCGTTCTGTGGTATATGCTTGGCAAGACATTCAACCAGCTTGGTATGTCAGTCAGCTCGGTATCATTGGCTGCCCAAAATACCGAGCTGGTTGTCTTCCATGCCTGGTTGATTGTCTTTTACTCGAAAAATCGTAACTTTCATTGGTTTATCCGAGGAATCAATCAAAGGATGAAAGGATCGGCCAAACATGCTGATAAGATGCAGCCAGCTCGGTATCACTGGCAGGTCTTGATACCGAGCTGGCTGTCCTTGTTTCGTCCAGCCGATCGTCCTTTGTTCGATGAATCGCGACTTTATCGGTTTTCCGGAAGAATCATTCAAAGGACGAAAGGATTAGCCAAACATGATGAAGAGATGCAGCCAGCTAGGTATCATGGGCAGGTCTTGATACCTAGGTGGCTGTCCTTGTTTCTTCCAGCCGATCGTCCTCTGTTCGATGAATCGCGAATTCATCGGTTTATCGGAAAAACTCTCGAAAGACAGTATTTCATACTTTTTCGTAAATTTATCGATGAAATAGTTCAAAGTGAAGGCTCTCCGAACTCATATCTAAATATGAAAACTCTTTTTTTGATATTTAAATATTTTAATTGTTAATTCCGGAAATGTGGGTTTTGATCCCAACATTTAGCCCACAGCACGTTAATATCAAGTATGATCTTGACGTAGCGTTTAAGGAGTATAGTACGGGATTAAGGAGTTAAAATGTTATGATCCCCATATTTCGGGAACTTTGATTCCGCGACTTGAAAGTTCATACGATCTTTCTGGGTGACAGAGCGAGTTTTTCTATCGAGCTGATCGAGATTGGATTGAAGCATTTTTTGGGCTGTCCGCAAGATGGAAGAGGAGACCAAGCTGTTTGCTAAAGGAAAGCTAGATGTTGTCTCTGCGTTTAAGGACTGTTGAAGCTTAAGTGTCTTGCATACGAAGTGATGATTGGTGTGAGGATACGCTTGGGGTGTTGTCTCATTAAAAACCTTTTACTAAGAAAAACCCTTTGGGAAAAAACATTGTAAAGGAAAAGAGTGCAACGCATATAAGGATTTGTAATTATCTTTCCGAAAAACTGTTCAAGTTAAGTTTTTCCAATGAGATTCTTCCGAGAAACTGTTAAGTTAAGTTTTTAATAGAATTTTTGCCGAAAAACTGTTTAAGTTAAGTTTTTCCATAGAGGTTTTTCCGAAAAACTGTTTACGTTAATTTTCTCATAGAAGTTTTTCCGAAAAACTGTTTTAACTAAGTTTTTTCGAAATTTTTCAAACGAAATCAGCTCGAAGGCAAAGAATACTGAGCTGGTTGTTACCAAGGGTGATACCGAGCTGGCTGTCACCAAGGGTGATACCAAGCTGGCTGCTTATCTATGGTTCTTTCCGGAAACTGTTAAAGTTAAGTTTTTCGCGGAATATTTTTCTGGAACACTGTTCATGTTTGAACTTTTTGTAAATTTTTTTCCGCAATACTGTTCATGCTAAGTTTTTCGAAAGTTTTCGTAAAACGTTTTTGGAAGAACTGTTCTGGATAAGTTTTTTGGAAGTTTTTTCGTGCAAAACCCATTTGGGTACCATTAATACCGAGCTGGCTCCATGAGATGGGCATTTATGTCCTGAATGCTGACTTTGGACAGCATTTTGTACCGAGCTGGACGGTAGGCAGCATGCTGACTGCCCAGCTCGGCCAGTTTTCGCTTGCATGCTCCCTTTTTTTTTTATTCCTTACGTTTTCGAGAAAAACTTAAGTGTTTCCGGAACTCTTTTCGGAATAATAGAAAATTATTATTTATTTTCTTATATATATATATATATATATATATATATATACAAATATATATTTTTTAATTATTTTCGAAAAACTGTTCACACTAATTTTTTTGGAAGTTTTTGCACAAAACCAACCCGATCAGCATGTGTACCGAGCTGGCTGTATGAGTGGGATGCTCATGTGCTGAATGCTGATGTTAGAGAGAAAATATGTACCGAGCTGGACGGTAGACAGCATGCTGCCTATCCAGCTTGGTCAGTTTTGGCCTGTAGGCTCTCTCCTTTGAAAACTATAAGTGTTTCCAGGGATTTTTCATAAAAGTTTCTCTGAAACACTGTTCGAGATAAGTTTTTCGGGATTTTAATAAAATTTTTCGGGATTATAATAAAAATTTTCCGGAAAACTGTTCAACGTAAGTTTTTCTGAATTTTTTTTTTAATAAAGTTTTTCCGGAAACTGTTCAAGATAAGTTTTTCTAAAATTTTTCGTATGAAACCAACTTGCCCACTATGTCTACTGTGCTGGGTGTGAGGCAGCAGCATTCATGTGCTGAATGCTGACCTTGGTAAGCAAATTTGTACCGAGCTAGACGGTAGGCAGCTAGGTCATTTTTGGCCTGTAAGCTCTCTCCTTTGAAACTGTAAGTGTTTCTGGAGATATTTTCGTAAAAGTTTATCCGAAAGACTGTTCAGGATAATTTTTTGGGGATTTTAATAAAGTTTTTCCGGAAGACTCTTCAAGATAAGTTTTTCCGAAATTTTTAATAAAGTTTTTCTGGAAAACTGTCCAAGACAAGTTTTTTCAAAACTTTTCGTACGAAACCAACTTGCAGACCATGCCTACTGACCTGGCTGTAAGGAAAGAGAATTCATGTGCTGAATGCTGACCTTGGTAAACAAATTTGTACCGAACTGGACGGTAGACAGCATGCTGCCTGTCCAGCTTGGTCACTTTTGGCCTGTTGGCTTTCTCCTTTGAAAATTGTAAGTGTTTCCGGAGATTTTTTCGTAAAAGTTTCTTCGAAAGACTGTTCAGGATAAGTTTTTCAGAATTTTAATATAATTTTTCCGGAAAAATGTTTATGATAAGTTTTTCCAAAATTTTTAATAAAGTTTTTCCGGAAAACTGTTTAAGATAAGTTTTTCCGAAATTTTTCGTAGGAAACCAACTTGCCCACCTTGTCTACCGAGCTGGCTGTAAGAGAGGGACATTCATGTGCTGAATGCTGATCTTGGGAGGCAAATGGTACCGAGCTGGACGGTGGGCAGCATGTTATTCGTCCAGCTCGGCCAACTTCTGGCATGTATGCCCTCTTCTTTGATTCCTTATGTTTTCAAGAAAAACTTAGTTTTTCGAAATTTTTCGCACGAAACCAACTCGAGCACCATGGAGGCCGAGCTGGCTGTCATGGTAAGGCCTTTGTGTGCTGGTTGCTGAGTTTTGGCAGGAAGAAGGGAAGATGGTGGATACCAAGCAGGATGGTACCTATTCCATGCTGGGCATCTGTGTTCTGCGGTGGAACGAGTCAAAGAAGAGTGAGGAATGCCGTGTTGGACGTCGATTGTCATGGCAATGCCGAGCTGGTTGAAGAGACAAGCTAGTGTCGAGCTAGCCAGCATTCGTGAATTTTCTTTAAGGCCAAGCTGGACGTGAATGATCGTGCTCTGATTGCTTAGTTGATCGCGTACAGATCATGTCTTGGTGCCAAGCCGATCAATCGATCGGTGAGAGGGATTGATCGATCACCTGGAGATCGGGCCGAGCTGGCCGTGTATCTTGTCTTGGGTCAGCAGTTTTTCAGCTTAACATATACCAAGCTGGATGCTAGCACGCATCTTGGGCATGCCAAGCTGATCGCTGTGCTTACAAGTATATGTGTGAGAATTTTGCCAAGTGTTAGAGAGGACTGTTTTCTGTTTCGTCTTGGTGAGAACTTGTTCTTTTCGGAAGAAAGTTAAGCTTTGGACGAGCTGTCATCCTCAGAAGAGAATCAAGCTCATAGTTGTGAGAACGTTTTTGAGCCGGTTAAGGCTGTAAGAATGTTTTCTGAACCGATGAAGGTTTGTAAGGAGCTTATGAAAGCTGAAGAAGAAGTAGGAATGGCCAGCCCCGCCTTCGTGGGAAGGATGCCATGTCATGAGAAGTCGTTCCTGTATCAAGTTATGTATACAATGATGAAGCTTTTCGGAAGGATGAATCCTTTCGTTTCGGAGAGATTTCTTTTTAGAAGAGGGGTTTCGAAAGATTTCTCCTTGAAGGAGGATTTATCGAAACAAGTTTTTAGATAAGATCCCAGCGAGCCGTTTTTCCTTTGAAAGGAGTTTAGGCAAGAATGAGCTTGTATCGTTATGTTGATAGGATGTGTTTTGCTGCCTATTACAAGTTAGTAGGCTGAACACTTATGTTCCCAGAATTGTATATACCAGTGTGCTAAGGGGTATTTTACTGGGTTTTATTCGATTATAAGATCTCGGATCTTTTGCTGTAGGAGAGTAGAGTAGTTCAGAGTTTTTACTCACTCATGTTTCCTTAGCGTTTTGAGATGCTTAGAAGTGTTGTAGAAGTTGTGATGCATTTAGCGTTGATACTTTGTCAGCAGAGACTTGTCATGCCTTTATTAGACGAGAGTATGTTTGCGTTTAGTATAAGATGTTGATGATGTTGTGCCAGTGCTGCTTTGAAGCGTTTTGGCTGGGCTTACGATATGTTAGTGTTTCGAAAACTAAGCTATGCGTTCGTCTGGTTTTAGGGATTGCGCTATTTCGACTTATCTCCCCGTTTTTCAACTTTCTGAAACACTTTATAATTGTGTCTAGTGGTATGCTAGATTATGTTTCTGAGTTGTTGAAGACCAGTGTGCCAAGTTGGACGCTTACTGGGTTAGCGAGTTTGCAATGAGGATTAAGGCAGTGCGAGTTTTTACTTGGTGGCATGCCCCTCTCAAAGTCAAACCTGAGAACATCGTCTAGGATATACCTCTCGGATGTTAGGTTATGATATACCTAACCCGATTTATATAGCGCGGTATTATATGTCCGTGCACGGACGTTACTGAACCTCACCTTCATATAGAAGGTTGGTTGGAGATGATTTTCGTCCATTGGGGCCAGCAATGGTCGCAAGTTTGTTTAGTGAAATCGGTTTATTATTGTGTTGCATTGGTATGTTAAGTTTATAGATATTGGAGACCTTGTAGACATGTTCGGAAAAACGTCAAGTCTGACAAGTTTAGTTATCGAGAACTGATCTGAGAGTTTTTCATAGGTGATCGTTCTGGAGAACAAGAAATCGGAAGTCCATTATTGCTTGGAGTTTGGAACTTTAACTTGAAGTTTATAATTTTTCCAAAAATCCAGAACTTCTTTAGACTTTTTGAATCCTTTAGAGTTTGGAACTATCATAAAAACTTAAAACTTCTTTTAAATTCAGAACTCATTGCGTTCAGAATTCGGAACTTATTGACTCCTTTAGATGCCGAAGTTTTCGATTTTTCGGATTCTCGATAAGTAGTAGCATGGATGAGCGATGAGTGTGTATATACTCCCACTCCCCCTTTTTTGTTTTGGGGGGGGGGGAAGCTGCACCNACCGAAGGTTGGTTGCCTACGTACCCCTTTTCGAGGAACAAGCCGTCTCGTAGTTCAATTTGTTTCGTTTTTTTTTTCTTTTTAGCGGCAAGACTTTCGAATTATTCGTAGTTTTAAACTCGAAGTAGTGGTGCTGGTTTTTGTTTTTAGAGATGGGATGAAGACTAAGTCTCCATATCCTGAGCTTGGGATTGCTCGGGAGCATCCTTTGATGCCTTAAGGTCTGTTTCAGAAGTTCTGGCTTCCTGAATTTGTGGTTTGGTTGCAAGAGCTTGTTGTTGAGTCATTTTTTCGAAAACTTCCTTTGGAGTTTATAGGACAGAAGCCTGTTTGGTCAGCTTCGTTTTCTTCTGTTTGGTGGGAGCTTCATCAGAGATTTGAAGTTTTTGGAATTTGTGTTCAGCTAAGAAACAAAATCGGGATTCCTTTTGGCTTCCCCAAACGGTTTTTATGCGTGATTTCGTTGGGAATTTCAGGCATAAGTGGTATGTCGAGGGGATGGCTCGCATGGAGTTTAGCCAAGGTATCCCCATGATGACATTATAGATAGCTGGATGGTCAGCTACCAAAACGTTTACGACCTTAGTTACTCCTCCTACCTGGACGGGGAGTCGGATGTTCCCTAAGGTCTTGGTACTTTCGCCTGTGAAACCTGTCAATGGTTTTGGTGTAGACTCGATTTCAGAGAAATCGACATCCATTCTTCGGAGAGTGTCTCGGAAGATGGCATCGACTGAACTCCCAGTGTCGATTAGGACTCTAGTGACGTTAATGTCGCTTATTCCCAGCTGAACTACGAGTGGATCATTATGAGGATGCTGGATTTCGGTTGCGTCTTCCTCTTCGAATGTGATTTGGAAGTTATCGCGGGGAGCAGGTTGTGGCCAGCTTTTGGCAGTTTCTTCCTGTCTTTGATAGTCCTTAAGGGCAGAAACGGTGTCTGGACAATACTGAGATCCACCCATGATCATGTAAACCTTTCTGTGGTTATTTGCCCCAGCAGGTTCCTCGTTTATCCTTCCACGGTTTGGAGTTTCCGGAGGAGGTCCTTCTGGAGTCTGATCGGGTTGCTCATCTGCGATTTCCTCTTGCTGATCGGATTCCTCATGTGTTTCCATCACAAGAAGTTTTGCTATATCCCCGAGCTCCCCAGCTAGGAGCTTTTCAGTCAGCTTAATCCATAAGGTTCGGCAATTCAGAATTGAATGGCCGTACGCCTTGTGTTGATCACAGTAGGCTTTCTCGTCGTAGGTGGAGCTGCTGCGAGTCCTGGCGTTTAGATTCTTTCCCCGTCCAGCTCCCCACTGTGGTTTGGATGGTCCATCTTGGAACAATCCTATCGCCACTTGGTAATTATGAGCTCCATCTTTTGTTTCGAATTTTACGTACGAGCTCTCTTTCTTGCCTGTTGAGACGCTAGGAGCTGGTGGCGCATTCTTCCTAGACGGCTTTGTTTGATGTTTACGTTCGTTTGCTCGAATATTTTCTTCGAGCATGATGAATCTTGAAGCTCGATGAAGAGCATCCTGGATTAACGGTGGAGGATTAAGTGTCATCTCCTCTCGGAAACGAGACTCATACCACAACGACCTTTTGAGTGCCTCGAGTGCAGCTATATCACTTACTCCGTAGATCTTTGAGACTACAGCCTTGAATCTATCCATTAAATTTTTCAAGGTTTCGTTTTAGCCTTGGGATATCGCCCAAAGATCAGCGTCGGAGGTTGCTTGGTTCATGTAAATAGAGTACTGCTTAAGGAACGCCTTAGACAACTGTGAAAAATTGTCAATGGAGTGTTGACAAGTGACAAACAAGACTTGTATTTCAAGAAAGAACAAGGCTTGTATGGCACGCAAGTAAGAAGACTTGTGATACACGGCATGAAGCTTTAGTTACATTCACTTATCCGCCAAGTCAATAAAGGAAGAGAAGCTGAGGAGTTGTGTCACGTGTGAGGAAAGGAAGGATCTAAACTAAAGTGGTTAGAATTGTTTACACGCAAAGGGAATAGTCACATGTCCAATTAAGAAGAGAAGAAGAAGTCACGGGTCATACCAAACTTGCGGAGCTGTCACTGTCCGTCCCTTGGATCCACCAAACCTCTCTTTATGTCGCTTTTCCTCTTGTGTAAACGGTCATATTGTCTAGCCTATTTAAGTATACTTGCATTCTTTGTAGCAAACCACTTTTGGTAACTAAATCAATATACGATTCATTATGCTTTCTCTTCTCTTGTTCGATTCTTCTCTCTTTGCTTCTCTTACTTCTGCATGAATACTAACCAAAATCACATGGTATCAGAGCATATCTGATCCTCAACTCTGATATTCTTCTCGTCACTCTTCACTCTTTGCCCTACTCTTCTCTTTCTCTCCTTTCTCTTCAGGCTCTCGCGAAATACTCTTTGTTACAGTCTTTTATCCAGCGATCCATAGAGTATTCCCGTTGACCTTCACCCTCCGGCAGCTCACTGTTTCAGAATCTTTCAGAAGCAACCTCCCGAAGCTCTTCTCTCCTCAATGGAACACACAAAGTCAGTTCTCCTGCCGGTGGTACTCAAAGGGGGAACAAACTATCTCCTTTGGGCAAGAACAGCAAAAGCTGTACTTGGAAGACCCGGGTTATGGGGACATATTGAACCATCAGAAACTCAAGATAGCAACCCCAAGAAGGAGGAGGAAGCGGCTGCTCAGGAGTCTAAAAGAATCCAAGAAGATCAGGCAGTTCTCGCCATCCTCCATGGTGCTCTAGACATATCTGTTCTAGAAGCCTACTCCTACTGCACAACCGCCAAAGATCTATGGGACACACTTAAAGGGGTCTTTGGAAATGAGTCAAATTTTACAAGTCTTTGAGATCAAAAGATCCATCAATCGCCTAAATAAAGGGGAGATGGACTTCAATGACTACTTTGGCAAGTTCAATGCCCTGTGGGCAGAACTTGATATGTTGCGGCCATCTTCAGTAGATCTGGTTGTAATCAATGAAAGAAAGGAGGAAGACAAGGTGTTTGCCCTCCTCCTCAACCTGAATCCTGTGTTCAATGACCTCATCAAGCATCTTCTAAGAGCAGAGAGGCTACCAAGTCTCACTGAAGTCTGCTCTCAAGTTCAAAAGGAACAAGGTTCCCTCGGTCTGTTCGGCAACAAAGGAGATCTCCCCACTGCAAACAAAGGTGTCTTCAAACCGGATGACAAGAGACAAGGAAGCTGTGACCACTGCAAACGAAGAGGCCACACCAAGGCACAATGCTGGCTACTCCATCCTCACCTCAAACCAGCTGACTATCAAGCAAGGAACAACTCACGGTTTAACAACAACAACCGAGAAAACTACCATGGGAACCGGGACCAACACCATAGAAACCGTGACCACTACAGAGAAAATGAAGTTTCCACCTCCACCAACCAACCAAGGAGCTCGGAAACAGCAATGGTGGTATTGGCTCATGACGATGTGGTTAGGAAATCAGACCTAGAGGCTCTCATCAAGTCCATTGCCTCACTAAAATAGTCTGGTATCACCGTCTTCTCTCATAAGCCTAAAAGCTCTCTCATTGTCGATTCTGGTGCATCCCACCATATGATTAGTAATCCTGACTTGTTAAGCAACATAGAACCGGCTCTAGGTAGTGTTATAATTGCAAATGGTGATCAAATCCCGGTTGAAGGAATTGGTAGTCTGCGTTTGTTTAACAAGGATTCTAAAGCCTTTTTCATGCCTAAGTTCACATCAAATTTGTTATCTGTAAAAAGGGCCACCACTGATCTTAATTGTTATGCTATATTTGGCCCTAATGATGTTCATTTTCAGGATATTGAGACTATGTGATTGCTTGGGAAAGGAGGAACAAAAGATGATCTTTATGTCTTGGAGAACCTTTCATTAACCAATCCGCAATCTTGTTTTACTAGTTCTTTAGATTCTATGTGGCATGCTAGATTAGGCCATCCCCATTCTAGAGCTCTTGAGCTAATGATGCCTAATGTTGTCTTTAATCATTCTAGTTGTGAGGTTTGTATCCTTGGTAAACATTGCAAGACTGTTTTTCCTAAATCTTCAACTATCTATGAGAATTGCTTTGATCTTGTGCACTCTGATGTTTGGACTTCACCTTGCTTATCTAGAGATAACAACAAGTATTTTTTTGACTTTTATTGATGAAAAATTAAAATATACTTAGATCACCTTAATGCCTTCTAAGGATAGGGTTTTTGATGCATTTCTAAACTTCCAAAACTATGTTACTAATCACTTTAATGCAAAGCTTAAGGTTTTAAGAACAGGTAATGGAGGTGAATATACAAGCCAAAGTTTTAAAGAGCATCTATCAAAGCATGGCATTCTCCATCAAACTAGCTGCCCATACACACCACAGCAAAATGGTGTTGCAGAAAGGAAAAACCGCACACTTAATGGAGGTGTCAAGATCCATGATGTTCCACAAGAATGTGCCTAAGAGATTTTGGGGAGATGCTGTCATGAATGCTTGTTACCTCATAAATCGCACTCCTACTGGAGTTCTTTATGATCCATCTCCATTTGAGGTACTAAATAAAGAAAAACCCTCACTTAATCACCTACGTGTTTTTGGATGTGTTTGCTTTGTGTTGATACCCGGAGAACAGAGAAACAAATTAGAGGCAAGAAGCACAAAATGTATCTTCCTTGGTTACTCAACAACACAAAAGGGCTACAAGTGTTATGATCCCACTAACTACAAGACTTATGTCTCTCGTGATGTTAAGTTCCTTGAGGAACAAGGGTTCTTCGACAAGCAAGATTGGACCAACCTCAAAGACTTGGCCAGCTCTCCATCAGACCGTGCATCCATTCTCCGTTCTTGCTTGATCATTTGGGAAATCAAACAGCCGCACCCACCAGTCCACCAGAAGTACAGCCAAATCAACCACATGATGCTACTCCCGGCCCAACAGACTCTGATCATGATGTTCAGGCTGACCAAGCCCCTGCTCCATATGAAGAAGAACTGGCTCCAGCTGAATACACCGATCTGCATTCTCCTGAGGAGCTAAATCCGAATGATATCCAACCACCAACAGTCGCAGAGCTCCCTCTTAGAAGAAGTACACGAATCCGGCACCCTGTTTCAAATTGGGTCAATACCAGAGTTTACTTCAACAACCAGGCTGTAGCACACCTAGTTCAGACTGTCTGCTCTTTTGCCCTCTTGCCATCTGACCACTTGGCTTTCCTAAGCAAGATTGATGTTGCTCACATACCACACAGTTATGAGGAGGCTAAGGAACACACAGTTTGGCGCACAGCAGTAGGTGATGAAGTAGGCGCCATGATCCATAATCACACTTGGGATGAAGCCACCTTACCACAGGGAAAGAAAGCTGTGAGCTCAAAATGGATCTTCACCATCAAGTACAAGAGTAATGGGGACATTGAACGGTATAAGGCACGCCTGGTTGCCTGTGGCTTTACTCAGACATATGGTGATGACTATAGGGACACCTTTGCACCAGTTGCAAAGCTCCCTACCGTCAGAGTTGTCCTGTCTCTTGCGGTCAACTTATCATGGGATTTGTGGCAAATGGATGTCAAGAATGCTTTCCTTCAGGGAGAGCTTGAAGATGAGGTTTATATGACACCGCCCCCTCGTTTGGAAGACACCATTGCCCCCAGGAAAGTTTTAAGATTGAGGAAAGCAATTTATGGGCTCTAGCAGTCTCCTAGGGCATGGTATCACAAGCTGAGTCACACCTTGAGAGACCATGGTTTCCGAAAATCTGAAGCTGATCATACCCTTTTCACACTCCAAAACGCCCAAGGTATTGTTGTTATTCTCATCTATGTAGATGATATCATCATCTCAGGGGACAACAAAGAAGGTATTCATTCCACTAAGTCTTTCCTCAAATCAGTTTTTGATTAAAAGATCTTGGAGAACTCAAATACTTTCTTAGAATTGAAATCTGCCGGTCAGAAGAAGGCTTGTTTCTATCCCAAAGAAAGTATGTACTTGACCTTTTAACTGAGACAGGGACCCTGGATGCTAAACCAGTGCTCACACCACTAGCAGATGGCTACAAGGTCCAACGAGAGGGGGAGCAAGCAGAAGCAGATGGACCATTCACTGATGTTGCACAATATCGCCGGATTGTAGGTAAGTTGAAATACTTAACACTCACACAGCCTGACTTGTGCTTTGCTGTGAACCAGGTCAGTCAACACATGCAAGCTCCTACCCAATACCATTGGAGTATGATTGACCGCATACTCAGATACCTCAAAGGCTCCTTTGGACACGGCATATGGATGGGAAAGAATTAAAGCATAGAGATTGTGGGATATTGTGATGCTGATTGGGCTGGAGACAGAGTGGACAGGAGGTCCACAAACGGTTATTGCACATTTATTGGAGGCAATCTTGTAACATGGAAGACAAAGAAGCAAAAGGTGGTAGCATGCTAAACAGCCGAAGCTGAGTACATGGCTATGAGGAAACTTACCAATGAACTGACATGGTTAAAGATGCTGCTCAAAGACCTCAACATTGATCAAGCCACTCCAATTACAATGCATTGTGATAATCAAGCAGCCATACACATTGCAAGCAACTCAGTCTTCCATGAAAGAACTAAGCATATAGAGGTGGATTGTCACAAGGTCAGACAAAAGATTGAAGATGGCACAATGCTTCCATGCTATATAAAGAGTGAAGACCAGTTGGCTGATGTTTTTACCAAGGCGGCCAGTCTCAAAGTTTGCTCCCACATTCATGGAAAACTGGGGCTGATTGACCTTCCTCATGCGTGATCACAGCTTCCATAATCCATGATCATTACACTCTTTTTCCCTCATTAAGGTTTTGTCCCAAGTGGTTTTCTTCAATGAGGTTTTTAATGAGGTAATAGTTCTGATGTTTCCAAGCTTAGCGTCTACATATGTTAAGCTTGAGGGAGAGTGTTGACAAGTGACAAACAAGACTTGTATTTCAAGGGAGAACAAGGCTTGTATGGCACGCTAGCAAGAAGACTTGTGATACACGGCATGAAGCTTTAGTTACATTAACTTATCCGCCAAGTCAATAAAGGAAGAGAAGCTGAGGAGTTGTGTCATGTGTGAGAAAAGGAAGGATCTAGACTAAAGTGGTTAGAATTGTTTACAAGCAAAGGGAATAGTCACATGTCCAATTAAAAAGAGAAGAAGAAGTCACGGGTCATACCAAACTTGCGGAGCTGTCACTGTCCGGATCCACCAAACCTCTCTTTATGTCGCTTTCCCTCTTGTGTAAAATGTCATATTGTGTAGCCTATATAAATATACTTGCATCCTTTGTAGCAAACCACTCTTGGTAACTAAATCAATATACGATTCATTATGTTTTCTCTTCTCTTGTTCGATTCTTCTCTCTTTGCTTCCCTTACTTCCGCATGAATACTAACCAAAATCACATGGAGTTCCTTTCGAGGTTTGAGAACCACTCGAGAGCATCGTCTTTCAGGTTCTTGACAAACAGAAGGCAGTAACCTGCGTCCTTTTCTTCCTTCTTGAACTTTGCACATCCTATGGCTATCCTAAAGTATGTTAAGTGAGCCTTGGAGTCATTTGTTCCATTATAGGATCGGATATTCATCATTCCGGGATCCGAAAGTCTGGTTTTGATGATTCGGTCCGTGAAAAGAGTTCTCTGAGCCTCTTCGAGAACACGTTCGATTTCGGGGGCATCACTAGTTGCACGATGGACTTGGGATTTAACCATTTTCATCTCATTGGCAGTTTGGACTAGCTGTTTGCGTAATTCTTCTAATTCGCTTCCTCCGAGTACCCGCTGGAAATCATCATCATGTGCTCGAATAACTTCGTCTCGTTCTCGCAAGATAGCGAGTGCTTCGTCAGTTAGATCGTCTTCACGGTCCAAGAGATCTACCACATCCTCAGGCTGAGCGCTATTGTTTTGACCTTCGAAATTAGGGTTTCTCTCAGAGCGTGTATCATTGTTAGTGGTTGATGTGTCCGAAGGGCGATGCAACAGAGTTGCAGTAGTAGGGTTGATCCTATGAGAAGTTGGTGTTCGGAGAGAAATTCCTCATGGATGACGCCTCAAAGCCCATGATCCTATTGGAGTAGCGAAATCGAGGCGCTTTCTCAAAAGAGAAGCTCTGGATTCCTTTTCCTTCCGAAGGTCTTCGATCTGTTGAGTCAGGGTTTTCGAAAGCTTTTCGTGTTCCTGATTTTTCTTTTCAAGAGCCAGCACAGAGGATTGAAGCTGGGCTATAGTAGCCGCGTCTGTTCCATCTCCATCTGGACGTTGAGTAGATGATGGGGGTTTGTCTCCAGCCATAGTTTCAAGGTGTCGATATAGGGTCTTCGCTTTCGAGAGTAAAGATTTCTCGTGTACCCTCCTTCTAACGCAAAATTGTGGGAACCGGAAATCACCTCAATGCATTTTCGTAAAGTTGATGTGAAGATCCGAAAATCTTGCGAGAGAAAATGAAAAGTAAAGAGAAAAATCAAAAAAAGAAATTAGGTCAAAAAAAGAATGAATTTTTATTGCTAAATTGTGTATTGTGAATGTACTGAATGTATGAATATTCGAATGTGTTACAAGATGTAGAGATCGATCTTTATTTATACTAAGACAACGTAAGTCTAAACAGCCTAAGTTTCGATGTGGGACAAAGGTCTTTTCCTTTTTCCGACCACTTTTCCATAAATCTTTGAGGAAACTTCTAGAGACTTCCATAAGTCTGTTTCAGCCCTTGTCGGTCCATCATTCCAACTCGGCCCAATTCTATCCCTCGTCTTTTGGTTCAGTGGTTTTCTTCGGTTTGTTTTAAGTTAACATTTCTGTTGTCTTTGATAGACAAACATTGGGATGTTTCGAGAAACTTACGAAAACATCGGTATGATTACGAAAAGACCCTGAAGATGAAGAACGAAGCGAAATGAGACGCAACGGGAAGGTTTCAGTCAGATCGGTCTTCTTTGGTGACAGAAATAACCGAGCTGGCTGTTTCCAAACCCATCATGCTGACCAGCTCGGTATCCAGGATGGGAGGAGTCCTTCCGATAACTCTTGGGATGCATCCAGCTCGGTATACTGAAGGGTGTCGGCCAGCTCAGTATCTAAGAGGGAGGTTTTGACCGAGCTGACATTAATATGTCGACCAGCTCGGTATCCTGAGTGAGGGAAACACCGAGCTGATTGCTCCATGCAGTCCATTACCGAGCTGGCTGCAACGCCCAACTTATGGATGGTATGACTTCCTCGTATGAATTCCGTTTGATCTGATTTTTCTTCCAGAAGCTTCATAATTGAGTTTAGAACATTTAACAAGTAGTTTTATGTGCGGAGGCCTTGTTGTTTGGAAGATACACCTCGATCATTAAACGTATGTCCTTTTCAGCTCGGAACTCTCGGAAAGTGTCAGCCAGCTCGGTTTTCAGGAAGGGAAGGATAAAATCGAGCTGAATGCATCATGCTGACCAGCTCAGTATCAAATAGGGAGGATGATACCAAGCTGAATGCATCATGACAGCCAGCTCGGTATCTTAGTACCAAGCTGACTGCTCCGTACTGTCCAGATTGGCGTTATGTGGTATATGCTAGGCAAGACATGCAACCAGCTTGGTATGTCAGTGAGCTCGGTATCATTGTCTGCCCAAAATACCGAGCCGGCTGTCCTCCATGCCTGGTTGATTATCTTTTACTCAAAAAATCGTAATTTTCATCGGTTTATCCGAGGAATCGATCAAATGATGAAAGGATCGGCTAAACATGCTGAAAAGATACAGCCAGCTCGGTATCACTGGCAGGTCTTGATACCAAGCTGGCTGTCCTTGTTTCGTCCAGCCGTTCGTCTTTTGTTCGATGAATCGCGACTTTATTGGTTTTCCGGAATAATCATTCAAAGGACGAAAGGATTAGCCAAACATGATGAAGAGATGCAGCCAGTTCGGTATCATGGGCAGGTCTTGATACCGAGCTGGCTGTCCGTGTTTCGTCCAGCCGATCGTCCTTTGTTCGATGAATCGCGACTTCATCAGTTTTTTCGGAAAAACTCTCGAAAGACAGTATTTCATACTTTTTTCGTAAAGTTATCAATGAAAGAGTTCAAAGTGAACTCTCTCCGAATTCATATCTAAATATGGAAACTCTTTTTCGATATTCGGAATTGTGGGTTTTGACCCCAACAACACTGAACTCTGCAGAAATCCACTCGTCAAAGGAAGTTTTGATAAATTTGTCTCAGACACGTCTGAAGGTTGATGGATGAGGGGAGCGTGGAGCTGGCACTTCTTGCAACGTCTAGCATACTGGACGCAATATGTTATCATCGTTGGCCAGAAGTATCATTATTGTTTGATTTTGAAAGCCATGGCTTGTCTTGACGAGTGGATTCTGCAGAGTTTTTGATATGTTTTGTTCATCACGATCTCTATCTCGGGACCACATATGCAACATAGATAAGGATCACATATCCTTCTTCTATACAGGTTTCCTTTGTTCACAAAATAGTTTGCACGTGTGATTCTTAACTTTCAGAACTGCCATTTGTCGGAAAGGAGCACACGAGTGGGTGAATTACATACTAGCACTATATCAATTCACTTGGTGGTTTTTTCCTTAAAGAGTGTAATCTTTTTGTAACGACCCTAAACCCATTATGGCCCATTTTGAATTTTCCTTTCCCCAACTCATTTTTTTAAAATTATTTTTTCGATTAATTAAACCCAAATAAAGTAAAAAGCCTTAAATCCTATTTTTATATTGTCCCACATTGGAAATCTATAGGGTTTACCTCTCTTTCCTTCCCTATATAAGGAGTCCCATCCATTCTCTTTCTTTCCACAAAGTCAAAGCAGTGCTTTGCCCAGTGGTCAGTTGTTGTTGAATTATCCGAC